>CAXKVR010000423.1:0-88192 GCA_964058845.1 Carex sylvatica
GAGCTCAGTTAAAAATTACCCTGATTATTTATTTGAGTTGCAGGTTGAAACAAGCGAGTTGGAATCAGTTTATGCAGCAGATGTGAGAACTGACAATCTGGAGGAACTTGGACACGGACCGGATGGATCCCATACGGACCGTACATCACTTTTTGAGAAGCAGAACAGAGAGGTCGAGTCAGACAAGGCTAACACGAGGATGCTACACGGGTCGAACGCATTTGATATCAAACGACCAGACAGAGCAGCCAACTCCTGAGCTCAAGCCTCTTCCATCTAACCTCAGGTATGAGTTCCTATACCCAGATAAATCTTGTCCTGTGATCTTAAATGCAGATCTCAACCCTGATCGGACTGCCACGCTCTTGGGGAAATTGAAAGCTCGCATAAGCGTGATCGGGTGCTCGATTAAGGACTTGAAAGATATGGGTGGATTTTTCTTTTGCAAGTGTTTGAGAACACGACGCTCCGCTCAGATCTGCCCCCGGATTGCACTGCTGGACTCTTGGAGGATTTCCAAACTCAGAGAACTGTGATCAAAAACTTTATTGAGAAGCTGATGGGTATGAACCCAGCCACATGCACGCACAAGACCTTACCAGCGGATGATCACAGGCACACGGACCGTGCAAACCAAGATACGGGCCGTGCACAACCAACCTGGTCTATGCATTATGTCCCTTGGTGCATTAAAAGGAAGAAACCACCCGACCCGTATGAAGAAAGAATGGTGTATCCTTTCAACACATTTGACACAACACTCCACCATAAACCACCCGACCCACCTCCCACCTCCCATCGATCGGTGAGGCGCCCCCGCTTCACCCCTCACTCCATGTCTGGTTAGTTTCCATATTTTCTTCTATTTACTTTTTCTTGTGTGAATTCAAGTATTGAGGACAATGCTTCATTCAAGCTTGGGGGGAGGGGGGGTAGAATAGAAGAAAACTGTATCTGCATTTAGGACATGTTTATTTGTAAAAAAATTGCATTTTTAGGTGGAAAACTTGCGTGAATTGTTAGAATTAAGGACTTTTGTGAAAAAATTTGGTGATAATTAGGATGACCCCGAATTAATTAGAACTAACCCCATATTTTACCATAGAACTGCTTTAAATGAGATTGTTTTGAGAACTTGAAAAGATGAAAACTTAAATCATGTCGAAAAAGCATTTTAAAACTGAATTGTGCCTTTAAAAATAGGGAAATGAGATTTTAAATAATAGAAAGATTGGGATATCCATTGGTATGAGAGAATACCAGTGGATGTGTGTATTAATGATATATGCAAATGAAAAAAAGAAAGAAAAATTTGTTTTGCAAAGATGGAGAAAATAAGAGTACTGGCAATAAGTCCTTAGGGACGCCTTTGAGCTCGTCTCCCAATTTTAGAAAAATAAAATAGAGTACTGGCACAATCCATCTAGATGCCTTTGAGCTAGATAAAAATTAAAAGACTTTTGCATATATCAACACACGAAGTCTGCGACTTTCTAACTTAACCTTGGTTCAAACGAGGGCATTGTTTCAGAAGAAAAGTGAAATATTGATAAATTCAAGTAATTAGTCTTTACAAATATCAAAGCATCTCAGAATATGAAGTTTGATTGGTAAATTTTTGGGGTGAATCAAAATTGGTTAAGGAAAAGTCCAAATTGTTGTCAAAGTTATTCTCGAAGTTCCTGATAATAGTAACTCATGTAAGCTTCCACAATTAGGAATTTATCTTGCATTTAGATAGTTTAAAGACCTACCTGGTACCTGAGTTGGGATTTTTGCTTGAGGACAAGCAAGATTTCAGCTTGGGGGAATTTGATATCTCGCAAACGTATCTACTTTTCGACCCATATTTTGTACCAAAACATGTGTTTATAATCATTAAATCAGTTGTATTTCATTGAATATCTATAGAATATGGTACTGCTGCAAGTTTGTTCTTACTTTGTAGGAATCAGATGAAATCGAGAAGAAATATGGATTTGAGAAGTTCTGACACGGGTCATACAACATTTTGTTCGGGTCGTATCAGCCTCGACCAGACCAGAACAATGCTGAAATTTCAGCATCCGAAATTAAAACAATCATAGATTTTGACTCGTAGCTCCGTTTTGAGTGTATCACCACTTTTCGGAAAGCTTACGAGAAGATCTACAATTTGAGAAAAAGAGGCATTCCAGAAAATTCTGTACGATTTGTGTCAATTCTGATACGGGTTGTGTCAGACAAAATATGGCAAGAAATCTGGAATTTTGGAAATTCTAAAGGAAGAAAAGTCAGCCAGAGACCATATAAACAGGATTTCTTGCACCAGGGAGGTAATTCTGGAGCAGAGAGACATTTCTGGGGTTTGAGATTGACGGCTATTACTGGGAGACGAAGTTGAGAAGCAAAAGACGCGAGTTTTGTTTTGGATCTTCATTGTACTTCGGATTTTAGAATGAATTCTTATTTCTATATCTTTGTTATCTGTTTTAGTACTATGTTTGAGTAGTTTTATTTGTTTCTAGGGTTAAGATGTAATCGAATGTTTTGTTTTGCATCTAGTTATTGGATTTTTACGTTGAAATTTGTTTTTGCTTGTTTATGATTGATTTTAATTGTTTAGTTTGGATTGTTTGATTATTATTTGGTTTGACCACTACATGAGGCCTCATCTATAAGGTATTGTGTCCAATTTGATCTTTAAACCAGATTAAGTATATGAGGTAGGATTAGCGATCCGACAGGTGAAAGCAACTAGTAGCCGGAAGGTGAACATTTTCTCTTATCGACGGATAAGAGGTTACCTTTAGTATTCCAAACAAGTAACTAGGTAACTCGGACCAATATATGACAGTTGAGGTTTAGAGCCCAAAGAGGGTAGATATTGCAAATTCCATACCAAATTAATGAACCAACATACGACAGTTGAGGTTTAGAAACATTAGGTCTAGTCAGTTGAACCCTACACAAAGGAACTACGTAAAGAAATAGTGACTGGTGCATTAACCCGAAGTCCACACGACCCGTGTCGGGTAACCAGATACGACCTGTGTAGGAAACTACATGGTCCGTGTCAGGGACTGAGAGGCAGAACTGAGAAAAGTCTGAAATCCTGGAAATGCCCTTTATTATTGTTTTAAACCAAGTTTATTTACTTTCTTTCATTTAATTATTGTCATTGAACTGATTAGGAACTTAAATATCAAAAATCAACATTTTCTCACTTCTAGTGTTTAACTAATTTAAGTAGAGTCCGGTTTAGATTTGAACCGTCCATGTGATCAATACCCGAGATATATTACTCGATAGGACTGTGCACTTGCAGTCTGAACTGAAGGTGTATTAAACGTTAAAAGGTACAGCTTGCTGTACTGAAACTTTGTACCATACGCTTTTGTGTGAATATATTGTATTGGGGTTTTAAATGCCCTATTATCTTGCCATCTTGTGACATTACTAGCATGTTTCAAACACCTTCAATTGGAGTGTTTTATTAGGGTTGTCAATGCCATGTTATCTTGCTATATAGAGTCACTACTCGAGTGCTCCAAATACCTTCAATTGAATTATTGTATTTGGACTGTAAATGTCCTATTATCTTGCCATATAGAGACACTACTAAAGTGCTCTAAACACATTTAATGGGAGTGTTGTATTACGGTTGTAAATACCCTATTAACTTGCCATCTAGTGACACTCCTAGATTTCTCCAAAAACCTTCAATTGGAGTGTTGTATTATGTTTATAGATGCCCTATTATATTGCCATATACACTAGTAGAGTGGTCCAAATACCTTCAATTTGAGTGTTGTATTAGGATTGTAAATACCCTATTATCTTCCCATGTAGAGACACTACTAGAGTGCTCCAAACACCTTTAATTGGAGTGTTGTTTTTGGAATGTAAATGCCATATTATCTTGTCATCTGGAAACACTACTAGATTTCTCCGGACACCTTCAATTGGAGTTTTGTTTTAGGGTTGTAAATGCCCTATCATCTTGCCATCTTGAGACACTACTTGATTTCTTCATACACCTTCAATTTGAATGTTGTATTAGGTTTTTAAATGACCTATTATCTTGCCATATAGAGACATTAAAATAGTGATCCAAACGCCTTCAATTGGAGTGTTGTATTAGCGTTGTAAATGCCCAATTATCTTGCCATATAGAGGCACTACTAGAGTACTCCAAATACCTTCAAATGAAGTGTTTTATTAGGGTTGTAAATGCCCTATTATCTTGCCATCTAGAGACACTACTCGAGTGCTACAAACACCTTCAATTGGAGGGTCGAGTTAGGGTTGTAAATTTCCTATTATCTTACCATATAGAGACAGTATTAGAGTGCTCCAAATACCTTCAATTGGAGTATTGTATTAGGGTTGTAAATGCCCAATTATCTTGTCATATATAGACATTACAAGAGTGCTCCAAACACTTTCAATTTGAGTATTGTATTATAGTTGTAAATACCCAATTATCTTGTCATATCGAGACACTACTAGAGTGCTCCAAACGCCTTCAATTGGATTGTTGTATTGGGGTTGTAAATGCCCTATTATCTTGCCATCTGAAGATATTACTCGAGTGCTCCAAACACCTTCAATTGGAGTGTTGTATTAGGGTAGTAAATACCCTATTATATTGTCATATGGAGACATTATCTCATTGCTCCAAACACATTCGATTGGAGTGTTGTATTAGGGCTGTAAATGACCAATTATCTTGTCATATTTAGGCACTACTAGAGTACTCCGAACACCTTCAGTTGGAGTGTTATATTGGGTTTGTAGATGCCCTCTCTTGTCATCTGAAGATATTACAACAGTACTCCAAACACCTTCAATTGGAGTGTTGTATTCAGGTTGTAAATGCCCTATTATCTTAGTGTATAGAGTCACTACTAGAGTGCTCCAAACACCATCAATTGGAGTGTTGTTTTAGGGTTGTAAATGCCCAATTATCTTGCCATCTGGAGACGATACTCGAGTGCTCCAAACACTTTCAATTGGAGTGTTGTTTTAGGGTTGTAAAATCCCTATTATCTTGCCATCTGGAGACAATACTAGAGTTCTTCAAACGCCTTCAATTGGAGTGTTATATTAGGGTTGTAAATATCCTATTATCTTGTCATATGAAAACACTACTAGAGTGCTCCAAACGCCTTCAATTGGTGTGTTGTATTTGGGTTGTAAATGTCCTATTATCTTGCCATCTGGAGACATTACGAGTGCTCCAAACGCCTTCAATTGGAGTGTTGTATTAGGGTTGTAAATGCCCTATTATCTTGCCATATGGAGACACTACTCGAGTGCTACAAACACCTTCAATTGAAGTGTTGTATTAGGGTTGTAAATGCCCTATTATCTTATCATATGGAGACACTACTCGAGTACTCCAAACACCTTCAATTTGAGTATTTTATTCGGGTTGTAAATGCCCTATTATCTTACTATATAGAGTCACTACTAGATTGCTCCAAACATCGTCAATTGGAGTGTTGTTTTAGGATTGTAAATGCTCAATTATCTTGCCATCTGGAGACTCTACCCGAGTGCTCCAAACACTGTCAATTGGAGTGCTGTTTTAGGGTTGTAAATGCTCTATTATCTGGTCATCTGAAGACATTACTAGAGCGCTCCAAACGCCTTCAATTAGAGTGTTGTATTAGGGTTGTAAATGTCATATTATCTTATCATATGGAGACACTACTCGAATGCTCCAAACACTTTCCATTGGAATGTTGTATTAGGGTAGTAAATGCCCTATTATCTTGTCATATGGTAACACTATCCGAGTGCTCCAAACACCTTCGATTGGAGTGTTGTATTAGGGTTGTAAATGACCAATTCTCTTGTCATATTGAAACACTACTAGAGTACTCCATACACCTTCAATTGGAGTGTTGTATTTGGGTAGTAAATGCCCTATTATCTTGCTATCTGAAGACATTACTAGAGTGCTCCAAACACCTTCAATTGGAGTGTTGTATTAGGTTTGTAAATGCCCTATTATCTTACTATATAGAGTCACTACTAGAGTGCTCCAAACACCATTAATTGGAGTATTGTATTAGTGTTGTAAATGCCCTATTATCGTGCCATATGTAGACAGTACTAGATTGCTCCAAATATCTTCAATTGGATTGTTGTATTAGGGTTGTAAATGCCCTTTTATCTTGCAATATGGAGACACTACTCAAGAGCTCCAAACACCTTCAATTGAAGTGTTGTATTTGAGTTGTAAATGCCCTATTATCTTATTATATAGAGTCATTACTATAGTGCTCCAAAGACCATTAATTGGAGTATTTTATTAGGATATTAAATGCCATATTATATTGCCATCTAGGGACACTCTAGCTCCAGATTCCTTCAATTGGAGTGTTGTATTAGGTTTCTAAATGTCCTATTATCTTCCCATCTAGAGACATTACTAGAGTGCTCCAAACATTTTCAATTGGAATATTGTATTATGGTTCCAACTGCCCTCTTCTCTTGCTATATGGATACATTACTAGAGTGCTCCAAAAATCTTCATTTGGAGTTTTGTATTAGGGTTGCAAATGCTCTATTATCTTGTCATATAGAGACACTACTAGAGTGATCCAAATACCTTCAATGAAAGTGTTGTGTTATGGTTGTAAATGCCATGTTATCTTGTCATATGGAGACACTACTAGAGTGCTCCAAACACCTTCAATTGGAGTGTTGTTTTATGATTGTAAATGTCCTATTATCTTACTATATAGAGTCACTACTAGAGTGCTCCAAACACCATTAATTAAAGTGTTGTATTAGGATTGTAAATACCCTATTATCTTGCCATCTGGAGACACTACTAGAGTGCTCCAGACACATTAAATTGGGGTGTTGTATTAGATTTGTAAATGCCCTATTATCTTTTCATCTAGAGATATTACTAGGGTGCTCGAAACACCATCAATTGGAGTGTTTTATTGGAGTTGCAACTGCCCTCTTTTCTTGCCATATGGAGACATTACTAGAGCACTGCAAGCACCTTCAATTGGAGTGTTGTATTAGGATTGTAAATGTGCTATTATCTTACCATATAGAGACACTACTAGAGTGCTGCATATACCTTCAATTGGAGTATTATGTTAGGATTGTAAATGCCCTATTATCTTGTCATATGGAGACACTACTAGAGTGCTCCAAACACCTTCAATTAGAGTGTTGTATTATGGTTACGACTGCCATATTATCTTGTCATATGGAGACACTACTAGAGTACTCCAAACAGCTACGATTGGAGTGTTCTATTGGGGTTGTAAATGCCCTATTATCTCCAGGCCCCTCCAAGACCACAACCTCAAAATCCCCAAAGGTTTACTACCAGGGAAGAGAAATTACCAGCCGGCAAGGCAAAAGTGTTTGAAGATGCCCGGTAGCACGTGGTCCTGCAATTGCCACTGCCATTCCGTAACAACTAATCCTCTTGACTACTCGTGATAGGACACACGTTCACCAGCCTGAATACTGCCTTCTCGTGCACGTGTCATAGTTTCTCAATCTAAGAGTCCAAGAGGTTTGTTTTGTCGGCATAAATGAGTTCGAATACGTGTATGGGCAGTTGGAGTTTGACCACATCAAGTTATGATTTCCCAACTTACTACTCGAGCAAAAGTAAGAAAACCTCTTTGACTCATGGCCTTACACTTTCCTTCTCTCACTCTCCATGCATACAGTGACGCTTACTGGGCTGGCAGTGTTTATGATAGTAAATCTACATCAAGCTTCTGCATTTTCCTTGGCCCAAATTTGATTTCCTGGCCAGACTCTCGTGTTTGGAATAGCTAGACTTTCCTTATTAGGACCAGCGAAAAAAGCAGATCTCTGTCATATGGAAACACTACTGGAGTGCTCCAAACACCTTCCATTTGAGTATTGTATTAGGGTTATAAATACCATATTATCTTGTCATCTGGAGACATTACTAGAGTGTTCCAAACACCATCAATTAGAGTGTTGTATTAGGATTGCAACTGCCCTCTTCTCTTGCCATATGAAGACATTACTAGAGTGCTACAAACACCTTCCATTGAAATATTGTATTAGGGTTGTAAATGTGTTATTATATAGGCACACTAGAAATTTTCTCTTAAATAATCTACTAATATAATATAATATAAACATTAAGAACTAATCAAGTTGGTGTTTATGACCTGATTAGTTATTTAATACGTTAATTGTAATATATATGTGCCAGTTTTTTTTTGCTAGTATGATTCTTTTGTAGGTGCATGCAGCTCTTTGATGACTCCAGCTCTTCACTAGTTCAAGATATTATTTTGTAGGTGCTTCGACTTCGGGTTACTACCTTGAGTCCTTGACCGTACGAACACTACAGCAAAATGATCCATTTGAGACCGGATTTTGGGACCGATCTGTTTGCTGGACGCAGAAGATCCCTGAAAAAGAAGAAGCAACGGAGACGAATTTGACTCCTAACCTTCTGAGACTAGCGCTCCTTCTGGGACCGATTTGGCCCGGTCCTAGATGGATCCCTGAAATAATACGCACGACCTTTTCTTCTCCTCTCCCTCTTGTTTCGTGTTAGGTCTTCTGGAAAAAAAAACAAAAACAAAAAAAATCAGCGCCGGGAAATCCTCTCCGTTCAACCATCTCTGCTCGACCACCGATCACCTTCTCTCTTCTCCTCTCCGTTCGACCACCGATCACCTCCTCTCTTCTCCTCTTCGCTCGACCACCGATCACCTCCTCTCTTCTCCTCTCCAATCGACCACCTCCTCTCCGTTCTCTTCTGCCTATGCGCTCGTTTTGTGCGTGGTTCCTCTGCCCCTCTCTCACTGATTCAACTATCCTTCCTCAGCTGTGCTTGTGCGCCCCTCAAAGCCTGACACTCCGCTCAAACCTGGTAAGATCTCTCTCTCTAAGTGTGTAATTTTGTTTCTGGTTGGATTTTGTGTCAAGAAAAATTTGGGAATGTTCTGATTGATTAGATCTGGCATGGCAGTGGATAATGAATTTTATGTCAAATTTTTTTTTATTTCTGGTTATTTCTCAAGTAATGAAGCTGATGCTGAGTGCCTTCTTGCTTCAATCATAATTAGATGAAAGGGTTAAGTAAATCAAGTAGTAACACCATACCAATCTCAAATTTATTTTCAATTTGGTTGTTGCTGTTGAGAGTCTCATAATTAGATGAATTATTGAATTACCTTAAATTGACCTCATTTTGTTTTTGACATCTATTTGTACCTTAGATGAAAGGGTTAGATGAAAATGTTCAGTAAATCAAGTAGTAGTGGTTCATGATCCATTTGCCTTAGATGAAAGGGTTAAGTAAATCAAGTAGTAACACCATACCAATATCAAATTTATTTTCAATTTGGTTGTTGCTGTTGAGAGACATGTTTTTTTTTGTAGTTTGTTGTATATGAATATCTAGTAGTAAGTGAAATCCGATATATATTACCTTTAAGAGCATCAAGTTTAATGTTCATAGTTTTCTTTTTTATCTTTTCTAATTTTTCTTTTAGATTGGGCAACAGCAGCCATGGCTAAGGAAGCATTAGAAGGACACTGCATCTAAGCTTCATCTAACCTACTCTCGTCATACTGATCATACTGTTAAGGTATCACATAGCAAACAAAAATATATATTACTTTTTTATGTTTTTAGAAGGATCAGATCTGATGTCATTTCTTAAAAAAATATTTTTCATTTTGATTGGTTTTAGGAGGTGTGTTCATATCTGTTTATGATGATTGGTTTTAGGAGGTGTGTCCATTTCTTAAAAAAAATTATGATGATTGATTTATGAGGTGGTCTGAAATGTTATTGGTTTTAGGAGGTGTCTTAAAGTATATAATTTATGATGATTGTTCAATTTGATCTGAGATACATTTGCGCTATGTCCATGCAAAGAGTTTTCTCTCCTCTTCCAACCAAACATGTGTTCGATCAAGAGAGAAAGCTTCTTTCAAAACCTGAATGTGGTGGTTTAAAGTTGAGAAAGCTGAGAATTACAACTCGAGCGAAGTACCAGCCAGAGCTTGCAGGGTTGCCCCTGGAGCCAAATGGGTCTTCTCCTGAAGAGGCAGTTTTGATTGGAGGAGAAGCAATTGAGGAGGCGGCGTTGCCATGGTGGCAACAATTCCCCAAGCGATGGACAATTGTTCTTCTGTGCTTCATGGCATTTCTTCTATGTAATATGGATCGTGTGAGTATACCATAGAATTGATAGCAGTACTTGCCATTGTTTAACTTAAATTCTTTTGCTTGCTGGCTATTTTGTTGTGCTTTTTTTAATTTTTTTCCTTTTTTTTGTACATTATCTGAGGTACCATGGCACAACTTTGAGTTAGCACTTTTTTTTGTACCAACTATACCAGTCCATGAAAATATACTATTTTCTTCTATATGCTCATTTATTTTTAATTTCTTATTTGAGGTTTAACCATGAATATGTTGTCATTTAACATAGTTGACACCTGAAAATAGATCCTTAGCAGACCGATTATGTTTTAATGTTTCAAGTAGTCCCTAAAATTTTAATTCCTGATATATGTGTGCTTGTTTGTTTCACTTTGTTATTTTACTTTTTTGTTTTTTTCATAACAATCTAAAAACATCATGTACTACTTACTGTTTATATGCTGATCAGAATCAGTATTGGAAAAATAGTCTGAAGTGGGTAGTGAACCCTGTAAACAATTTTAGCATGAGGTCGATCTTAACTTTTTTCATCAAACTAGGTAAATATGAGTATTGCTATCCTTCCCATGTCAGCAGAGTTCAATTGGAGTCCAGCAACAGTTGGCTTGATTCTTCTGGGGCTACCTTCTTACCCAGGTCTCTCTCTCTCTCTCTCTCTCTCTCTCTCTCTTAAAATTTTGTGATCTCATGTTGATTAACATTCAGTCGTACAAGTCCTTGGCTCCTTGCTGTCATGGTACCATAACCCCAACTTGCAATTGTATATTCCAAGTCAAGTGTTATTCAAATTTACTTTAAGACTTCTCTACCCATACAAAAAAAAGGTCTCCTGGTGTCCTTTGACTAGAAATAAAAATGATTAACAAAAACACGAATTGTTGAATTTTAATTCATGTTATTTGCAAATTCGAAGTAGACTAGCTCAAAGAAATATCATATGCTTTGATTGATATATTTTCTAACGATACATTGATTGATATATTTTCTTTTTCCTTGTGTAGCCTACACATGGCCAGCAGGCACGCTCTCGTCGTACCCCTTACGCACTTAGTGAAAATTTAGGTAATCACAGACTCTCCTTAACACATGCATTGATAAATTAACAATTAAAATTCTTTAATTAGAAGCTTGATTATTAGGTCTTGTAGTAGAAAATTGTAGAAATGCATGCTTATTATATGCTCTTGATTTTCAATGTCAGATTTGGTAAATGCGGAGGATTTAGTCTCGAACGAAGCCTCCAATGATGATAATGGCTCCAAGGATGCTGTCACCGAATAGTTGGCTATTTCTCAGTTCTTTAAACGAGTCAGATTTCTTTAGTTGGAATTGCTCCCACTATGCCTAATATAATAAGTTGTTCGAAAACTATAGTATAAATTTGGACTTGGTGCATTTGTATCTGCATGATGTGACATTTTAAGCTGTTTGGCCTTTTTTTTATCAATGCATGAAACAGCTTAGAGTGAAACCTTTTCTTATCCTCTTGATTAATTTTGTTTGATCAATTATAATTTAGTTTGAAATCAAACAATTATCTTTGAGAACTGCACTTAACACTTCGTACCAATTGAAAAAAAAAATTACAAAAAAAATATCAAAAAAAAAAAAAATCTTCTGCGACCGGTGTCTTACCCTTCTGTGACCGGTGACGTCAGCAAGAGGTCATTAGCGACGGAGCAACTGCGACCGATGTTGACCTTCTGCGACCGATCATACCCTTCTGCGACCGGCGCTATACCCTTCTGCGACCCATTTGACCGGTCGCAGAAGGGTGTTTTTGCTACAGTGGAATGACTCGACTCCAGCTCTTTAATCATCTCCTTTCGTGACTCCAGAAACAGAGTTTACAAAGCAATGAACATGCCCAATTTTGAAATTCCGGGCAAGCAAGACCGGAAAAGAAGAAGAACCCATTTTGTAAAACTTCACTTATTGATTTTAAAGAATAAAAATAAGGTCACTTCCGTAATACATGTTCACGTGCTTCTTTCTCTTTTACACGGTCCAGAATTCCCGGAGGGATTCTACTTTTGTCTTAAACCTAATTTTTTTTTTCCTTTTTATTATTTCTTATCGTTCAAAATTTTTAGGTTCCCCCAATAAGAAAACGACAAGTGTTTTGCTAGTGCAGGTGCACCTCTTGCACAGAGAAGACGTCCACTACTTTCGGTGTTGCATATTTTGGGGGCCCATTTTCTTTAATCCATAGGCCCACGAATATGACTGAAATATAGTGAAAGTAAAAATAGCACACCTAGCAATAATTAATAGAAAAGGCTGTCTAATCACAGAAAAAAATTGAATTGCTACTTGATGGACTCTGGATAAAGATACAATATGGACCTCCATAATTTTGCCTTTTCATAACTTTACATTTTCTTTTTTGACGTGTTAAATCAGTTAGGTAGTTTATTGTGACTATTTATTGCATAAATTACCGAAAGTATTTCGGTAGCTGGTAGAATTATTGAAACAATAAAGAAAGTAGATACTTCCTATGAAAAGATTTTGAGCCAGAGCCCAAAGACTACTGTTAAGCCACCTTTTGGAGGAAAGCAGATGTTACAAGCCCACTATATAAATTCTCCGATTCAAAATTAAGATTTTCTTAAGAGAGCGAAACAAGTTGAGTCAGCTTAAATTCCGAACCAATTTGTTTGTAGTTGGGGAAATCTGATGTTGTGTCCGAACCGCACGAAAATGCAAATTGTCCTTGTGAACTTTAATGTTGATCGGATGGTTCCGATATGGCAACAGACCAATTACTTTATCAACCTATCTGACTCAATTTGGATAAAAATAATTCATACTTAGCGTCATCGGTATCCGATACATTTCGCTCATCTATCCGTGTAAAAAAAAGACACCACCTTATCACACATCATAATCACCCGTCATAAACTCATAATGCTTCCTTTTCTAAAGAGTTCCAGAATTTCCCGACATTTTTAAAAATACTTTAAAAAAATATATATTAAAAATAACAGAGTTGAATTTGAAATTTTAAAAATGTCCAAACCGTTCTATTTTTCAGCGGTCAAGAATTAAAATTTCTAACTACCCCATTTCCGGATGGACTCTAATTCAACCTCGAACGCTAGAAACTCGTTATTGGCATTTAATTGCTGAAAAAATGGATTTCAAACGAGCCAATCCAATTTCTATTGATATAAATTAGGGGAGTATTGAGGGCATTATTTGAGATTTTGAGAGCTGAAAGAATTTTTTTTTTCTAAGTATCAATTTTGTTCTTGTACTCTCTCTTTCTTATCTATCACAATTAATTATGTCATGATTAATATAAAAGTTAATAAAAAAAATTAACAACCTTACAGAAAAGGAAAAAAAAAAAAAATTGGTAACAATTTTTGCTTAGCACGCTCAAGCTATGCATGCTCCTTTTTAAAAAAAATGGGAATTGTATTAGTCAGTATTGCCTATTGACAAATATAATATGTATTTTATATTTTTACTTTGATCTCGACACCATTTTACATTTTAACAATTGTAATACATCTGAGTAATTATGTTAATAATTAACACATTAAATTAGTGCTTTTAGAGTGGATTCAAACGAGCCAATCCAATTTCCATAATTGTCATTACGTAATCAATTTGAATTCGAGCTTGATTATGCCACTTGGAGCTCAAAAGAACAACTTTTGAGCATTGTCTTTTCTTTTTCTTTTTTTTAAAAATAAAAATAAAGGTCAAGTCCTTATTTGATTTTTATGATAAAGAAGTTACATGGGGTTTGTGATATCAAATGGATTATAAAGAAAGAAGCTCAAAACAATTTAGCAATTTGGGAAACTAAAAGTAAAACAAAAGGTAACATGAAGGTTTAGAAGAAAAAAAAAAAACTCAGTAGATGCACCGGTATCTCCGAAACTTTTTAGTTACCACTTTAATAATTCCAAATTAAACAAAAATCATTCAAAATTTCAAATTTCAGTTTTTACCACCCATGGGTCTTCAGTTCGGGGCACCAATATTTTTTTTTAGTTCTATTCTAAATTGTTTGAAATTTTTAGACTAATTTTTTTTTTCTATTCTGCGTATAATTTGTAATATAAAACGTTCATTATTTGGGCGTATAATTTGTAGCAATTTACGCAACAACTTACTTAGTACAAAACGCTGCTCAGATTGTGCGTATAATTTGTTGTAGTAATTTTTAGTTCAAATTTAGTCCAAAATTTTATTTATTAAATAGGTGTGTTTTATTTTCTACAATTTCACCGTCAAATTTTATGTGTATATATAATTCTAAATAACACAAAATAAAATAAAATAGAATAGAAAAAAAATTAGTCCAAATATTTCAAACAATTCATAACATAACTCTAAAAAAAAATTAGTGCGCTTCCTGAGAATGCGCACCAAAAATTAAAAATCATAAAAAAGAAAGATTTAGTGTGCTTCCTCAGTCCGCGCATCAAAAAATTTGATGTGCAGACTAAGTACACGTAGATGGTAAAAAGTAAAATTTAAAGAGATGAGTGATGTTTGTTTAATTTGTATTAATTGAGATGCTAGCTAAAAAAATTTCTGCCGATATCTCAACTGAGTTTGTTCGTCCATACAGCTAGCACTCGCCATGCTTCATTTGATTGCCATTACCCATACAAATTTTTAAAATAGTCAATTTTCTCATGAAAACTCTATAATATCTAATATCTCTGTAAAAATTAATAATTCTTTCTTCTGTCTCTTTTTATTTAATTATTTTAGAACTAAAATTGATAAATATACCCTCCTTCTCGTTCACTCTTTTACTGTAGCAACCGTAATTAACAAAAGATGTACGCTAAATGGTCAAAATAAGGCAGCTTGATCCCAGAGCTTCTTATGAGAAATGAATATCTTTATCCCGACCTCTTTTGTCTCATCTCTACCTTTTTTCCTTTCAATTCTTTCAGACCTATACAAATCAACTATTTGCTCACGAATTGTTGTCAAATTACCGTACTTTGCCATTTTCAACTGATTAAGATTTCAAGGAATGAAATCTGGTGCGATCCAAATTTGATAAATGGTATCTTGAAATCTCTATTTTTTTAAATCTAAGCGTTCAACTTTTTATGTGCACGCATCTCCAAATAGCCGAAATTTTTATAAATGTCCCAAAAAATTAATAAATTACGCAATCTACCCTATTTTTTATAAAAATTCGGAATGTACCCAGTTCGGTTAACGGTCCACCGGAAAACTGATTTCTTTCGGGTTTCCATTCGCTGGACCCGCACCAAACACACCGGTTAACCGTTTACCGGATCCATACCAAAAAACCGGTTAACCAATAACCGGATATAAAACCGGTTAACCGTGCCCCGGAAAGCGGTGAATTTGGTTGATCCGGTTAACGGTGGACCAGAAAAGATGTGAATTTAATTGATCCGGTTAACAGTGGACCGGAAATAGAATTAATTATTTTTTTTCCGGTTAACAGAATAGTGGAAATCTCATTTCGATTGGTTATATAATCAGCAGATTTCATACTACTCTGACGGAGAATCAGAGTTTCAGACTCTACGAAAAAAATGTAAGTTTATTTTTTATTAATAAAATTATATAAGTTATTATTATTTTTAAATATTTCAATAACTAGATTTTTAATTAATTTGTATTAATTTTTATAGCTGTATTTTTTATTTGAAAGACATGACTTTTTATTATCGACCAGATTAACTATTAAATTATTATTCATCTTAATATGTAAATTTTTTATTTTTCAAAATATTCTTCAAATTATTTGAAGAATAAAACGAGGATCAATGTGTTCAATAATTTCCACTGAATAAATATATTTCTAAAAATGATAAAAAAATTTCAATGACTTATACTTAAATTTGTACTCTTTTAAAGGAATAAATTAGTACTTTTTTTCAATATGTACTTAAATTTGTACTTTTTTTCAATGACTTGTACCTAAATTTTTTTAAAACATCCTAAAAATTACTCCTTAATACTTAATCATTCATACAAAAATAAATTAGTAAATTATTAGCTATCTATATTTTTTTCTTTTATCTATATTTTTTAGCTATATAGATTTTTTTGAACTTATGTTAATTTTTTTTTAACACAATCACACTTAGACGGAGAGAAAAGAAGACACTCGGGCAAAGATAAAGGAAGAGAAAAAAGAAAAAAGAAAAAAGAAAAAGGTAATTTTTTATTAATTTGTAAATTATTTAGTTTTACAAATTATGTTATTTTATTATTTAATTTGTTATAAAATGTAGTTTATTATTTTTTATCCAGGTGTGGTTTTAAAATTATAGTTTGTTATTCAGACGAATCAAAACAAAAAATGACCGTCATCTGTGTGAGAATTTTTGTTGGAGGAGAAATCCTGTACAATGATGACGGGGTTTTTTACAGCACCCGACCTAAATACTCATTACCTATAACCATGGAGCATAACTTTGATTATCTCCAAAGTGAGATTTATAAACTGATTGGGTATACCGTTAGTGAAGCAAATATGGAAATCCAAGCCAGGTTTAATATGTCTACCGATGGCCAACGTGACTATCAATTGGTACCAATAACAAACCAGCAATCGTTCGAATTGATTTTAGGAATTTTGGCGTCTTTTTCACAAAGGGTCCCGATTCTAGAGTTATTTGTAGAATTGGAACCGAACCATACCGGTTTTAATTCCCAATCAAATATGAACAGTCAGATACCTGAAACTCGATCTCGACCCAGTACGAGTAGGAACCCTGAACCCATAACTCGATCCCGACCCAGTACCAGTCATAATCCTGAACCCACAACTCGATCTCGACCCAGTACCAGTCGGGTTCGTAGACCAGTACCGATTCCAGATTTTGTACCACCTGTGGATGCGATTGATGATGACAGTTTGGAGAGCGGGGATGAGATGCTCTCAGATGAGTCATCAGGTTCCGACAATGACGTTAGAGCAATCAGACGGTCACAATCACGTAACCCGATAACTGGTCAGGACGATATGAGACATCCAGTTGATAGTTTCAATGACATATCTGGTTTTCGACCTGCAGATATCAATTTTTTCAGCAGCTCAACCAGAACATTCGACAATCCATTAGCCAAAGGCCAAGTGTTTGAGTCAAAAGCGGCTTTAAGGGTAGCAATAAATGAGTTTCATATCCGAAATAATTATGAATGTTTGGTTTCTAAAAGCAGAGATAATTTTTGCAAATTCAAGTTATCCGCGAAGCTTAACGGCCTTTCAGGATCTTGGATTATTACCAAACAAGCAATGCCTCATGTATGCAAAGCACCGGCAACACGTGCTGATCATCGTCAGCTTACTGCAGAGATGATTGCCCTATCAATTGATGATGCAATTAGAAAGGATGTGTGCGCGCCTATAAATCATATCCGCGATTTGGTGAAAAAAGAGTACAAAAATGTAACACCTAAGTACAACAAATTATGGCGAGGCCGTGAGCTTGCTATTGCAAATTTGTTTGGTAGTTGGGAGAACTCGTACAACTTGCTTATTCCACTTTTGGAAGCCATACAAAGAAATAATCCAGGAACCAAATATTGTGTGACCTCGACCCCTATTGACGGAGAAACTGACAGGTATTTCAATCAAGCCGCATGGGCATATGGGCCTTGTATTGCAGCGCTGCCGTTCCTCAGACCAGTGATTAGCATCGATGCTTGTTTCATGTCGGGACGGTACCAAGGTAGATTGCTAATGGCATGTATGTACGATGCGGAGAACCAATTACTTCCATTGGCTTTTGCAATTGTGGAGAAAGAAAGCGCAGAAAACTGAGGGTTTTTTATGAGATGGTTGCGATTGGAAGTAATTGGAGATAATCATTTTTTTGTGTCATCTCGGATAGACATTTGGGAATTAAATCCGTGTTCCAGAGTTCACTTCTCGGATGGGATGAGTCTACCGACCAATGTGTCCATCGGTATTGTTCTCAACATGTTGCCGAGAACCTCTTCAAGCACGTGGGGCGGAACAGAGATGTCAGTGATAGGTTCAAAATTGGAGTAAACAAATGCAAACCTAGGAGATTGACAGAGATGTTTGAAGACTTCGAAGTTGGTTGTCCAGAGGCTATCGATTATCTTAACAAGGTGGGTAAGAGGGATCCTAACGATGAAGACGAGCTACCATGTCCGGATAAACTGTATCAAGCAATGGACGGAGGTCACCGATGGGAAATAATGACAACAAATGGGTCGGAGTCACTGAATGCCGTTTCCAAAATTAGTCGGCGCTTGCCGGTTGCAGCAATCGTGGAGGACACGTTTTATAAGTTGAATAGATGGTTTTATGAACGGCGGAACAAAGCTTTAATGAGACTTCAACGAGGTGAGTTGTGGTCCGAAAGGGTAAGTGAGTTATTGCAAAAGCGTATCAATAAATCTCTGAACATGACTGTGATTCCTTACGGTAGATACATTGGAGTTTTTGAGGTCATGGTTAGGGGTGAAAAAATTCCTGCAAGGCGTAATCAGCCAAGACTTGAGTATACCCGTAGAGATTTCGGGTATAGAGTTGTTGTCAGGGATAACAATAAGGCTGAGTGTGAATGTCAGAAGCCCCAACTGACCGGTATACCATGTTCTCATTTCATGGCAGTGGTCCGAGAAATGAAATATGATGAAAATTTATACGTCAGCCCCTTGTACAGTTCGTCAATACTGGAACAAACATGGAGTGCATGTTTTGAACCTAAAGACAACCAAAATGAATGGCCTGAATACAACGGCCCCAAAATTAAACCTGAGAGCAGATTGATCAAAAAAGGAAGGAGACGGCACAACCGCATACCGATGGAAATGGACAGAATGCAGGGTCGAAGACTCGGACATCAGGCTCATCGAGAGACAATTGATCGGAATGCAGCAGGTACAATTGATCAGCTAATTAGAAATATCTATTCAAGATAAATTTAGAATTTAATACATGTTGTACTTGTAATGTAGAGGAGGCAGCAAGACAGGCAGAGGCCGGACCATCGTCGTCGAGAAGGTCAGGAAAGGGATCTTACAGCAGATCTCAAACAGGGCCATCTGAAGCACGAAGGATGAGCACATCTGACGCAGGAAGGAGGAGCATATTTGAAACAGGAATGAGCACCACATCTGAAGCAGGAAGGAGAAGTACATCTTCAACAAGGCCATCTAGTACAGCTAACCAGTCGCAAATAGGGCCATTTGGTACAGCTAACCAGCAGGAAGGATCAGAGCAACCAGCAAGAAGAAGTGCATCTGGTCCGTCCATCTTTGGATTTCGTCTTAATCTGCATCGTAGAGGATAAACTTGCGAATTATTTTATGTTTTAACTATTTTGTAACATAAATAGTGTTATGTTGTTTTATTTTATGTACTGTACTGGTTTGTATAATTGTATGTAATTGTAGTATTCATTACCGTACAATTATTCTATGTTTACTGTACGATTAGTCTATGTTTGATTTTGTTATTAAACATGATGAAAAATAGCAAAAGAGGTACTGAAGATGCCAAATGTCACTGTAAGGAAATACTTCTTTTGAAAAGATTTGGTATCCAATTACCTACTGAAAATCCACCCCTTTCAGACGAGGACTTTCTTGAAAATCCATACCCCAAAAAAAATAAAATTGATGAAGAACCTCCAACAACAGACGATGAGTTTGTTCCGTGTACTTATACTGGTAAGGCGAGCACATCATCGGTTGCCACTAATCAGAAGCCGGATGCTAAGAAGACTACTGGTAAGAAGTCGATTGGTAAGAAATCGGTTGGTAAGAAATAGCAACCGTATTTTTTTTATTCTTTTATATTATATAAGATGTTTCTTCTTATTGTGTATGATGAAGGAGGAGCAACTGTATTTTTATTATTTGTAAATCTAGTCGTCACGTTTTTTTTCTACACTATTTTTTTGTTTGTTATGTAAAACATAAAATATAAAACATAAAACAAAAAAACTAAGACATAATAAAACATGAAATATAATAAAACATAAAACATAATAAAATAAAACATAATAAAATAACACAAAATAAAATATGAAATAGATAAAATATAAGATCAACGGTCGGGAATATGACCGGGATAATCGGAATGCGAGAAGCGCTGTCTCCGATGGCGCTGCATGTGACCCCTGCCTAGCGGTTCTTCTTCTTGGCTACCCTCAGGTGGACGTGGAGTCTCATCAAGTGAATGAGATGTGGATGCCCCTGCATCACCACCAGGTGGACGAGATGTCGATGCCCCTGCATTTTATGTTGCATTACTTTTTTATTATAACACCCTAAGTTAGAAAAAAAAAGTCAAGCTCACCTGCGTCACCAGTACCGACAGATGGACCTCCTAGAAGCCAGCTAGTCGTATGAACCTCACGCTCACGCTGCAAAGTATCCATAGATAGTCGTTGGGCATACTCCACATCCTCTTGAGTCTGCGCATCCAAAAAATCATCAAAGGTGCGTGTGCCAAATCCCTGCGCCTGATATTCTGCCCAAGACGGATCGTGTCCACTTTGATCCTGATTGACATGGAACCGCATACACATTTTTAATTCCTAAAAAAATACATGTAATTCATTTAATATACTTCTTCTGAACGAAGTATATACCTGTCCGAGATCAATGCCGTAGCTCGGTCCACGCGGCTGAAAAAGACTTTCCGGATGCCAAGCTTGCGTCCCCTGATCCTGAGGTATCTACAATTGAAGGTTAGTTTCATAAGTTGTGGTTTATAAACAAATTTGTCTAAGCCATGCTACAAAATTACCTGTCCGGGGTCTGCGGCTGAATACGGAGGATTTACCGGTGCAAATGCTTCCTGGTGGATGTATTTTCTCCATTCCGTGCCGTCGTATAACCAATCCTTAAAAGGATCTGGGCCTTCGAATCTAGGTGGATCAGGATATGGGTACACCCCAATAGGAGTAGGCTCGTCCGATGGAATTGCTTCCCAGTTTTCCGGAACCTCTGCTTCATCCATCAATTGTCGCGCACGTGGACCGTAACCTGTATCACAGCAGAGACGCCAGCCTGTCCTCATTAATTTTTTTCCAACCTTACGCCACCCCTTGGTGAAGAACATCTTGACACCGTGCGCCAACTCTCCAATCCCAGTCAACGCCTGTACATAAACAGTTTCAATTTTAGCAATTATGAGTTACAAATAACTGAACCAATGAGAATAGCAAGTAAAAATATTTACAGTCCGAGTGATAAGTGGTCCGTGGGGAATGTGTCCAGTCGGCCCATGCTCTACTCTGGGGAGCTGCATCGTACGATCCATTCCTTCCACGTGCTGGTCAAACAGATAAACAGAGGCTATACATCTCTTCTGGTACCACTTGCGATAACGTGGAAGGTCATTTTGGTCAAACGAGCGACATTCTCTAATTACTTGCGCCTCATATGCAGTAGCCAACTGAACATATGTCACGTGTTTTGTGGCCCAGGACTCGTTCTTCTTTGAGCCCAACATTAACCTGTTCACAATTTTATCACAACTTAATACCAAAATTAACTAACATAAATAAGAAAAGTAACAATGAGTAAACCTTACTTGTGCAACTCAACGTGCGTGTGCCTATTCAGTGGATCTGGCACCGGAATCTCTTGAAACAATCCGAATTGTCGCATGCAGCGATCGGGGTAAGTATGCTCAACGATCCAATAAAATATCAATGGACCACGATACAAGTAGTAGGGCTGATAAATTTAGTAAAAATGTGAGTTATAAATTATAAGTACAGTGACATCTAAGTAAATTATAACTTGATTGAAACATACCTTTCCCGCCTGAGTCACTGTCGGAAGCTAGTTGTAGACCCTTCCGTAGGGCTCCCAATTTACACGATCCTCCGTCAAACTCTGAATCTGGCCCCGCGGGATACGTGCACCCTGGGTCTTGAAGTGGGAGGATGCGTTGTACTTGTGCGGACCACACCATTTGTACGCAAAAGATGCGCATGTGTCAAGTGTTGGAGCACCCCAGACAGGTTCCCAGTTTTTAGTTTGAGGCTCAGGCCGGTGAACTGAAAAACGAGTCCACGACCAGTGCTGCAGAAGCATCACCGGACCATGCATAGATCCTCTCCCGGGGTCGGTAGCGACACATAGATGCCGATACAGATACACAAGAACTGCTCCACCCCAATTATACTGTACCGGCTGGTCCAAATCCACAATTAGATCGAGATACCACAGCGGTATCCCGTCCCCCCCACTGTCCACGAACAAACTTGACGACATCAGGTCCAAGATATATGCACGGACATACCTAGCAAAATTCAATACAATGTGAGTACATTATTGATAGGCTAAAACACAAATAAATTGATAGTCGTTGTATATATATATATAATATTTACCACTTCAGTATTTGATCGTCGCGATCTACCGGTAGCGTCTTGAATCGTTCACGAAATTTAGATTTCAGAAAAGTCAACTCCATTGTTTTCTCATTTCCCTCATGTCCCCGTTTTTTCATAAGATCACTCTGCTCATGCTCTTTTATCCCTAACAATTCGAAGAGCCGACCTTTTGCAATCCTCCCGTCTGCACTCCCCGTCACTGGGACCCCCGTAATAGGCAAACCCCACAAACAGCTCACGTCTTCTAACGTAACTGTAATTTATCAAATAAACAAATATAAATTTCTTCATTTCAATTGTCACTAAATTATCACAAAGCAGATATGTATTTGAAGTACAAAACTTGTAGTTAATACCTGTCATCTCTCCAAATGGAAGATGAAAGGTGTGCGTCTCAGGACGCCATCGCTCCACAAGTCCGTGTATTAGCGCCGCATCTATTTTTTTTTGAGGCATTACTGCGATCTGGTATAAACCCAATCGAATCAAAAATGGCGCGTATGCAACGTGGTATGCAGTCTGACAACGGTAGTGCTTCACGTTTATAACCTCCATTTTCTATATTACAAAAAATAAAAATTACAAAAATTCAAACAAGATGATATTTCATAAAAAAATAAAGAGTAAATGCTTACCTCATCAGAAGCGAGACACACCCTATGATAGTTGTGCGGTATCCACAACAGATCACTAAAATTATCCCGCGCCATATTTACTTCCTCACTGATTTCGTCTGCCATGCTACAAAATTAATTCAAAGTTAATTCATTATTTTTAAAAAAATTTAACTAATGTAAACTGTTTTACATTTTTGTAATTATATCTAAATCAATTTAAATTATCTAAATTATTGTAAACCTATTCGGAACAAATTTGTAATTTTCTAAACTATTTAATACTATTTTAACATTTTCTAAATTTTTCTATACCGTGTTGGAACTTCACTAAATTATTCTAGACTATTTTGAAACTTTTTAAATTATTCGGCAACTATTTTAAAATTTTCTAAAATATTCTACACTGTTTTAGAACTTTCTAAATTATTTTTCACCATTTTAATATTATACAAATTACTCTAAATCATTTTAAATTTTTTATAAATTATTGTAAACTAATTTGGAACTTTCTAAATTATTCGGGCACCACTTTACATATTTTTAAATTATTTTATACCATTTTGGAACTTCCTAAATTATTCTACATTATTTTGAAATTATTTTGAAACTTTTCTAAATTATTCTACATTATTTTGCAACTTTCTAAATTATTCGGACTACCATTTTAAACTTTTCTAAATATTCTAAATCTTTTTCAATTTTTTTTAACTAATATTCTAAACAAATAATATAAATTATTCTAAATTGTTGAACAAATAATCTAAACAATACTATAAATTCGAAACAATCTAGACAGTATTTCAAATAATTCTAAATTATCTAAACAATATGCCAAATAATCCTAAATAATCTAAACAATATTCCAAATAATTCAAAACAATCTAAACAATATTTCAAATAATTCTAAATAATATAAACAATATGCAAAATAATCCTAAACAATATTCCAAATAATTCAAAACAATCTAAACAATATTTCAAATAATTAAATACAATCTAAACAATATTTCAAATAATTCTAAACAATCAAAACAATATTTTAAATAATTCTAAACAATTCTAACCAATATTATAAACTATTTTAATACTCTCTAAATAAAAAAATAAAAAAAAACCTGATTTTTTCTTCTTCTTTTCTTCCCGCAGCACACCTCTCTTCTCTTTTTTTTTTTGTGAGATTTGAGTCCCTCTGCCCTCTAACCCGGCCTCAAATAACCAAAGAATGGCTAACGCGTCCACAGTAGCCTGCCCACGGGTCATGCCACGCGTCAATGCCCCGCCCCGCGTCGCCCCGGGTCATGCCACGTGTCACGCCCCGCCCCGCCTAAAAATAAAAAAATCTTTCCGGTTATCGGTTAACCGGGTAATTGGTTTGGGTCCGGTAATTGGTCCGGTAAATGGTTAACCGGATAATTGGTTTGAGTCCGGTAAACGGTTAACCGGTTGTTTGGTTCGGGTCCGGCGAATGGAAACCCGGAAAGAAATGATTTTTCCGGTGCACCGTTAACCGAACTGGATACATTCCGAATTTTTATAAAAAATAGGGTAGATTGCGTAATTTATTAATTTTTTGGGACATTTATAAAAATTTCGGTCCAAATAGCTAGTTTTTCTATGCAAGCATCTCAAAATAAATCGATAATTGAATTTGAAAAAGCAGAAATTTCATAATTATGTTCATCCAATTCGGATCGCAATAGATTTGTTTCCATATTTCAAGAAAACCTATACAAATCAACTATTTGCACTTTGTAGTACACCCTGTTACCTCGATTTTAAGCTCAACTCTAGCCTTTTTCGGTTTTCTCATCATAGTTAAATAAAGATTATATAAGAGATTATGTCGTATATTATAATTATTTTTTGTTATGTACTGTTACATCTTGATCCCATGTAGGTTAACCTTATTTTGTCATATAAAATATGTATTTTTATCTCAAGTCTGAATCGGTGTGGAAAGAGCTGTCGTTTGAGGCGGTTGATTTACCTCAGACCAGATGGAGGATTTACATAGGGCAATAATGAAATTATTATTTCCCTGTACGACCAAATTAAACTTGTTTTATCCCTGAATTACTACTTTTATTTTTCATATCGTTTGTATATACTGTGTGTAATAAGCATAATGAGCTTAAGCTGTATAGTAGAGCCAAGAAGTTTTCATATTTATATTGAGCACAATAGATGAAAGATACCTTTTCACTATTTCGAATTGCTTTGTTTAAATATGACACCTCAAACAACAAACTGGATTACTCTGCCTCACAAAGCTGGTATATATTCTCTTAGTAAAATGTATTTAGTCACCTTGGCTATATATATTCTTGGAATTTTGTGTATTCTGAATCAATGTGACTCCTGCTATTGAACAGGGATTTCGAAGGTTTCCACATTTACTTGAGAATTTATTGTCAAATTATATGGTGGCGTAATGTTGCTACAGTAAAGAATGAAGGAGAAGGAGAAGGAGAAGTAAAGATGAGGGAGGAGGAAGGAGGGTACATTTGTCAATTTTAATTTCAAAATAATTAAATAATATATTAAATAAAAGAGGATAAGAGAAAGGATTGTAAGTTTTTACGTGGATATTGGATATTATAGTGTTTTCATGGAGAAATTGACTATTTTGAAAATTTGTATGGGTACACCAGAAAATTTTCCTATTATATATTGCCACTGTGTTTCAACTTGCTCCAGCAGGTAGGGATGAAAATGGAGCGGACAGTGCTAAAAGCATATCATATCTTTTTTTAAAAATTTAGATATGGATACGGATCCATATTAGATGAATACGGATTGAATCGGATCGGATATCTATTAAAAAAATATTAAAATAATATTAAAAACACTAAATTTCATAATGTTTATCTAATTATAATGGTGAATAACATAATATTTCATAATAAATATTAAACTATATGATAAATATCTACTATTCGGATACGGATAACTAAAACTAAAATCATATATTATCCATATTCAGACGGATATTCAGATATCGGATATTCACATTTAATTTTTCAAATATAGATAAAATATTATCCATACCGTTTTCACATCTACCAACACGTCTTGTTCACCATGTATTTGTTCTCTAAATATTCTTGAACACCTTTCTTAGCAAATAATGAATTGCGTGATTAGCAATGTCGCTTTTTTTTTTGCTGTATAACTGTTGTGCAAAATTGTTGAGATAGCATCTTACTCTGAAATGTTGAGATGTGCATGGCAACCTTATTTGCATCTTTTGTGCAACCTTGTTGTACATTATCTTGAATACAGCGGGGAATCTAGGTTCATTGTTATGGCTAAGCTGTTCTTGTGATTTTCAATTTTAATTATATATATTGAAATTTTATTTATTTATTTTTTAAAATTTTTATATAGTCTTACATCTCTCATAAAATATCAAATATGTCTATAGTCTAGTGGTTGAAACTTTATTTTGCACTTGATATGACTTGAGTTTAAATCTCACCCACTATGTACATTGTGTATTTTAAATTTCATCCCTCCTATCAATATTTTCTAGTTTCGTCCCTGCCTAAATGCTGAGCGTTTATTAAATAGATTATGCTTCGGCTTCGGATTATTTTTTCATATAATACATCTATTTACCAAAGACCAACCCCTTCTGACAAGATTGTCTGTGAAATTTTTTTTATTAAGATTCAATAACCAACAAAAGACCTTCATCCTTGGAGGCACCATGAGTTTTCAAATCTTGTACTTTTTTTTTTTTTTTTTGGAGAATTCTTCATGTTACAATATCCATATTTAACCAAGAATTCTCCTATAGAAGACCACATCCATTACGCATCATTTTGTTTAAGTGTAGTGCTAGACAAATTATTTCAAAAAAGATCTGGTATTGTTCCAACTTCCTTTGTAGATGCAATTGTTATGTAGGGATGATATGCAAATGAAAATAAATCTTGATACGTGTATCGTAAAATTCCTAGTCCCCAGTTCTTAAATCAAAACCTAATGATTTCTCCATTATCAATCACTCTAAATGTCACAGAAGTATTGAATATGCTTTAAAGTTGATTTGAAGAAACCTGAAGTTGGGCATCAAACCTGCATTACTTAAACTATGCTTCAATTTTTCAAATTGAGTCGTTGAGAATCTACATGTACCCCATGCTATAGAAAGCGTCTTCTAATTTTATCAATTTTTTTGTATGACCCAAATAGACAACTTAGAGACCGACATATAATAGACTGGCAAAAAGAATAACACCAGGTCGAGAAGAACGATTCTCTGCAATATCCTTATAACCGCTTGCTACTTTTTTGGCAATAATGACAAGTAAGCTTCACTAGTGAAAAAACAGGAATCAGGATCGGCCTATCTGAATCAGTTATATGAAACAACCGATACTAATATCTATCTGGATCGGTTTTTTGAACAAAACCGATCCTAATGGTCTATCAGGATCGGTTGTTTATAAACAACTGATCCTGATAGTATCAGGATCGGTTCTTTATAAACAACTGATCCAGATACCTATCTGGATCGGTTCTGGAGGTAGGAACCGATCCAGATAGTGTTTTTCTTATATTTGTGTGTGTTATATTTTGCATAAATAAATTACATCTTAAAAATTCCAGAAATTTTTTTATAAATAAATTATTATAATGAGAAATGTTAAACAACATTGCTCCCAAAAAATTATTTCTAAAAAAATACTTTTCTTCATAAATTATCTAGTTATTAAATGTAAGCTACAAATATTTGTTACATCAAATAAGATTTCAATTAAGAAGCATGAAATTTATTTAGTTTTGATATTTTCAAACAGCTAAAAATAATGAAATTATTTATTAGAATTTACGATTAAAATAATTTAGAAAAATATGACACATACACATTCTGACTTTCATTTTTTTAAAAAGTATACCCACACAAAAATATAACACACACAAATATAAGGAAAACACTATCTGGATCGGTTCCTACCTCCAGAACCGATCCAGATAGTGTTTTCCTTATATTTGTGTGTGTTATATTTTGCATAAATAAATTACTTCTTAAAAATTCCAGAAATTTTTTTATAAATAAATTATTATAATGAGAAATGTTAAACAACATTGCTCCCTAAAAATTATTTCTAAAAAAATGCTTTTCTTCATAAATTATCTAGTTAAATGTAAGCTACAAATATTTGTTACATCAAATAAGATTTCAAGAAGAATGAAATTTATTTAGTTTTGATATTTTCAAACCACTAAAAATAAAAATCAAATAAGTTTTAAAAAGTAATTTATATATCAAAATATGATAACTTAATTTACAAAAAAATATTTAAAAAATAATTTATATATCAAAATATGATAACTTATTCATATAATATCATGAGTATGGCTACCATTCATTGCAATGCATAGGGACCTTTGTGCATTGGACTATAAATCACGGATTCAAAGTCCAAATTACCGATCCAAACCGTTTATCTTGTTCTCCATATTAATATGTGCTTGGAGACCAAATTTTATATTTTTTGGAATTTGTTTACTATTTATTAAGTCACTTTGAAAATCACTGATCCAACGGTGCCTTTTGATTTTACTGTAACCGTTGGATCAGCGATTTTCAATGTGGCTTAATAAATAGTAAAAAAATTCGAAAAAATGTAAAATTTGGTCTCCAAGCATATATTAATATGGAGAACAAGATGAACGGTTTCGATCGGTCATTTGGACTTTGAATATGGTGATTTATAGTCCAATGCATAGAGGTGCCTATGCATTGCAATGTATGATAGACTTACTCTAATATCATAACATATAAATTATATAAGTTATTTGTAAATTATTTATAAAATTATTTTAAAAAATAACATTCTAAATATTTAAAAATTATTTAAAAAATAAAAATAAAAATAAAATAAAGCCCAAAACAGTCTTCATCTTTTGTGAAGCAACAACATAAGAAAAATATGAAAACATAAAAAAATGCATAAAACTAAGTACTATATATCTAATAAGATTCCATCCTCCTCCTCTTCTCCAGACATTGGAGATGGAGGGTTGCCAGCTCCAAAACATAGCAACCTCCTTGAATCGGTCGAACTTATTTTATTTTATTTTTTTTAAATATGTATAAAATATTGGTACGATAGGCATCAATTCATTAGCCACCTCCTTGAAGTACCTATTTTACTACTTGATTTTCTAAATTATGAAATTAAATGGATAATGCTAGCCATGTATATCGTTTAGATTATTGAGCATATTTATTGATATAACGAGAGAATCCGTTCAATAGTTGACTACAATTTTTTTTTTACAAGTGTCTCCACTGCCATATAATAAGATTTTAGAGTAAGTCAATGGTACTATCAATATTAATACCTATCAATTGATACTCCAAATTTAATTTTAAATTTTATTATGTGAATATAAATATTAGAGCATCTTCATCCCAGCAATAAAATAAGAAATTATAAACAACTGTAAAGTACTAATTAAAAATTAAGTTAAACTTAATTTGTAAACTCTTATATGGTTCCACATCAACGATCTCTCTCTTCTTCTTTTTCTTTGGCAGCCAATAGGAATAGTTGTTTTTGCCAGTCTATCAATTAGAAAACATTTACTTTAAAAGAATTTTTGTTTTTTTTACTAATTATCATACATCCCAACAATTAAAATAAAATCTGACACATTAAATTAAAAATTAAAAAGAAAACTCTGTTATGGATGCTATTAGAGAAGTAGCTAGTGGTCCATAACATGTAATAATGTTATATATAAAGAAACTGATAAAAGAGGAGAGAGCACTTTGACAATTAAAAAAAAATGTACTTTATATTTTAAATCGAACATAACAAGTATTATTTATATTATCAACATATGATGATATTAACTGAAATTTAACGGTTTGAAATAAATAATCATCGATGCATCATAAATAAAATATTTAAATTATATGAAACTTAATTGTTAGATTATTAATGTGTCCAAAAGAGTATTATTTCTAAATTTATTTTTGAATTTTAAAATTCTTTATCAAATTGTCAAATTACCCTTCTTAGTGATAAAGTATCTTATACATTTTATCTCGCATGAGAAGGGAGGAGGAGGTGGTGGATCAGCTCGACCTTCATTTTGAAAAGGAAAAAAAAAAAAAAAAAACTATCTGGATCGGTTGTATCATAAATAACTGATCCAGATAGTTTTTTTTTTTTTTTTTTTAAAGTTGGTTCTGAAGGAAAAAAAAAAAAAAAAAACTATCTGGATCGGTTATTTATGATACAACCGATCCAGATTTTTTTTTTTTTTTAAAGTTGGTTCTGAAGGAAAAAAAAAAAAAAAAAAAAAAAAAAACTATCTGGATCGGTTATTTATGATACAACCGATCCAGATTTTTTTTTTTTTTTTTTTTTTTTTTTTTTTTTTTTTAAGTTGGTTCTGAAGGAAAAAAAAAAAAAAAAAAAAAAACTATCTGGATCGGTTATTTATGATACAACCGATCCAGATATTATTAATTTTTTTTTTTTTTTTTTTTTAAAGTTGGTTCTGAAGGGAAAAAAAAAAACTATCTAGATCGGTTCCATAATAGGAAACCGATCCAGATACTATCTGGATCGGTTTTTTATAAACAACCGATCCTGATAGTTGAACTATCATGATCGGTTGTTATAAACAACCGATCCTGATAACTCACTAGGGTTCTTATTTTCATTCCGCGCCTCTCATTTTCAACTTAGCGAAAATTAAACCTGTCTCTCAACTCCTCCGTCTCTCTCTCTGTCTCATTCCCTCCCTCTTCTAGGGTTCTTATTTTTATTTTGCATCTCTCATTTTCAACTTTGCAAAAATCAAATCCACCTCTTAACTCGTTCGTCTCTCTCTCTCTATCTCCGGCGTCTCTCAACTTAGCAATCTTTGTCTCTCTCTGTCTCGATCTAGTCAAAAAAAGGCGAAGAAGACGAAAACTGATAAGGATGTGCCATCCATTTCTTCCAAGTTCATGGAATGAGATAAAGGATGATGTCCCGCCTTATGCCCTTAAATTATACTTAAGGTACATACTATTTATTTCCTCAAATCTCTTATGCACATTTGAGCATATTTTGTATTTTTAATTTACACTAAATTGCAGTATTAAAGTTTATGGTTTCAATTTTTTTTTTTTTCATTTGAGCAAGGTCTTTTGAGATTATTCAATCGGCGGTGAAGAGGTACACTTTGAGGTATGCTAGCTAGGTTTTTCTTGTCTTTCAATTTAAATAATACATGCATCGAAGATGCACAAGCAAGCAATTAATGATATAAATATTTGTTTATATTTTGAAGCTTGCACTGGAGGAGACGATAAAAGAGGGAGTGCCATACATGTGGCTAAATTTTATTTTGCTATTGCACCAAATTTCTTCAACTATTGTACTTTTTTTTGTGTTTCATGAATTTTATTTTGTATTCTTAATTGATTTTGAGCTCCAATAAATCAATGGTAAATAAAAAAAAAAAAATTATGTTGGTCAGCAAATATATATGGAAGCTAGCCAAATAAAAAAAATATTTTTTTTTGATCCAATATAACATCAGGATCGGTTGTTTTGAAACAACCGATCCAGATAGTTTTTTTTTTTCCCCCTTCAGAACCAACTTTAAAAAAAAAAAAAAAAAAAAAAAAAAAAAAAAACTATCTGGATCGGTTATTTATGATACAACCGATCCAGATAATTTTTTTTTTTTTTTTTTTTTTTTTTTTTTTTAAGTTGGTTCTGAAGGGAAAAAAAAAAAAACTATCTGGATCGGTTCTATAATAGTGAACCGATCCAGATAACTGAGTATCTGGATCGGTTCACTATTATAGAACTGATTCAGATACTCAGTTATCTGGATCGGTTTCTATATAAAGAACCGATCCAGATTATGGTAGTATCTGTATCGCCTTCATCAGGATCGGTTGTATTCCGATACTAATATGCGTATATAACCGATCCTGATTCCATATTTTCCACTAGTGCTTCTTTTGTCAAACATCTTATAGATAAAGACAGACCCAAATAGGTCATAGGGAAAAAACCAAGGCGTCAACCCATCATTTGCGCTAATTGTACTCCTTGTTGGCCATTGTATATATATTGTTAACACCAATTCTGATTTGTGTAAATTAACGACCATCCCTGATATTGATTCGAAGACTGCAAAAGCGATTTTGAGCATTTGGAGTTGTTATCTCTGGGTTGACAAAAAATAGAGCATCATCTGTATATAACAAATATGCTTTCTGTTGAAATATTAAACTTAATTATGTAATAAAGTAAAGTTAATAGAATAAGTAGTGGAACTCCTTTGTTTCAGCAGTTGCAGAATTATTGGGCTGATTGATGAGGGGATATGAAAGATCAAACGATGTTTGTTTTGGCTGTATGACCTATGGATGGAAAGCTCTAGAAGTCTAGTTTCTGATGGTTCAAATTTCAAAACGTTTGGAGTTCCCTACAGAGAGTTATGGCTGTTTTAGTGGACAGGGGTCAGCTGAAACAGCTGCTGTTTAGTATTCTATTTTTAATACGAATTCTCTAGATACTTCTGTTGTCTTAGCCTATAAATAGAGTTGTAATCTGTTGTTTGAGATATAAGAAAGATACAAGAGTTTATATAAGAAAGATAGCTTGTTTTATCTATCTCTTTCCTGATCTCAAATTGTGATATCCACCATTCTCTTTTATCAAAGTGGTATCAGAGCCCACAGGTCCCAGGTTCAAATGGCAACAAAAAATTCTAATATTTCCTTCCAATATCCAGTTCTAACCAAAACCAATTATGATAAATGGTCGCTGCGAATGAAGGCTATCATTGGTGCTTATGGCTTTTGGGACATTGTCGAGAATGGCTATGAAGATCCCGAAGATGAGATGGAGCTTACAGTAGCTCAGTTAGGTGCCTTGCAAAAGAAGAGAAAAGAAGATCAAGCCACTCTAAGTATTATCCATCAAGGACTGGATGATGATATGTTCGAGAAGGTTGCCAATGAGACGCGAGCAAAGGATGCATGGGAGATTCTTCGCAACTCGGTGGTTGGAGCTGAAAAAGTGAAGAAGGTGCGGCTACAAACTCTAAGGGCTGAGTTTGAGTCGATTGTGATGAAGGAGAATGAGTCCATAGGTGACTACTTCACTCGAATATTGGCAGTGGTCAATCAAATGAAGAGGCTTGGTGAAAAGATTGAAGATGTGAGAGTAGTAGAGAAAATTTTGCGATCTCTCAATGCAAAATTCAATCATGTGGTGGTGGCAATTGAAGAGTCCAAGGATATCGACTCCATGACGGTTGATGAGTTGAATGGGTCTTTAGTGGCTCATGAGGAGAGAATGAAGAGACACCAACAAGAGCCGGTGGATCAAGCATTGCAAGCAAAGTTTTCCTTAAATCAAAAAGGGAATGACAAAGGAGGCCGAAGTCGAGGACGAGGCCGAAGTCGAGGTCGAGGCCGAGGGCGTGGCCAAGGTCGAGGAGAAAGTCATAGACAAGCTGAAAATGAAGAAAGAAGTGCCAACAACCCTACACATAGTAGAGGACGCGGTCGTGGAAGAGGCGGCCGAACGAATCGGTACAATATTGATTGTTACAATTGTGGCAAATATGGTCATTACGCAAGTGAATGCTATTCCGGAAAAAAGGTGGAGGAGAATGCTAATTTTGTAGCTAAGGAGGAAACCGATAACAATGATGTAGTGTTATTGGCTAACAAGGAGAACGGTCCCGAGAAGGAGAATGTGTGGTATCTTGATACGGGTGCAAGCAACCACATGTGCGGGTACAAGTATATGTTCACCGAATTGAAGGAGATAGCAGATGGCCATGTTTCTTTTGGTGATGCCTCCAAAGTGCGTGTAGAAGGTGAAGGTAATATTTTGATAAAGTTGAAAGATGGAACTCAAAAGTTTATTTCAAGTGTTTATTATGTTCCGGAAATGAAGAGCAATATTTTGAGTTTGGAACAATTGTTGGAACGTGGTTACACGATTTTTATGAAAGACTGATCTCTTTATTTGCGTGAAAAAAATAATCAGTTAATTGCCCAAGTTGAAATGGCCACTAATAGAATGTTTAAGTTGAATTTGGTGAATATTGAAGCAACATGTTTAAAGACTTGCGTAGCAGAAAAAGATTGGTTATGGCATTTAAGGTTTGGACACATGAATTTTGGAGGGCTAAAAGAAATGGCTAGTAAGAAAATGGTGTATGGATTGCCATCGATTGATTCTCTCGACAAGTTTTGTGAAGGGTGTGTGATTGGAAAACACCCAAGGAGTAGCTTTCCAAAAGTAGCAGAATATCGAGCAAAGAAGCCCCTCGAATTGGTGCATACCGATATTTGTGGTCCAATCAAGCCGAGCTCAATTGGTGAAAACCGGTATTTCATAACTTTTATTGATAATTTTTCTCGCAAAACTTGGGTTTATTTCTTGAAAGAAAAATCAGAAGCTTTTGGAATTTTTAAGAAGTTTAAAGTTTTTGTTGAGAAACAAAGTGGCTTTTATATCAAGGTTTTGAGATCGGATCGAGGCGGTGAATTTACTTCAACCGCATTTAACTCCTTTTGTGAAGAACATGGTATTCGGCGTCACTTGACAGCACCATACTCACCCCAACAAAATGGAGTCGCCGAGCGTAAGAATCGGACTATTCTCGACATGGTTCGAAGTATGCTCAAGAGTAAGAACATGCCAAAGGAGTTTTGGGCGGAAGCGGTGGATTGTGCCGTTTATTTATTAAATCGGTGCAAGAAATCTAGCTTAGAGAATGTAACACCGCAAGAGGCTTGGAGTGGTTTGAAACCGACAGTGTCACATTTGAAAGTATTTGGTAGCGTAGCATATGTGCACATACCGGACCAAAGGCGTGTAAAGTTGGATGACAAAAGTTTGAAGTTGATATTTGTTGGGTATGATGAGAGGTCTAAAGCTTACAAATTTTTTGATCCCACTAACAAAAGGATACATATTAGTCGTGATGTACAGGTGAATGAAGGAGCAATGTGGGACTGGAGTGCAATGAAGGAGACTTTTCATGAGAAGGCACCCGAGATGCACTCACCGGTGAACATTCCATCCAACAACCATGAGGAGATGCCACCAACTACACATGATGCATCTTCATCGGATGACGAGGCAAGACCCCTCAAAACAAGGAGCATTCGTGACTTGTACGAGGAGACAAGCGAGTTGCATTTGGTGTGTCTCTTGGCTCAAGGCGACAACATTCCATTTGAAGAAGCGGTGGTAGATAACAAGTGGCGAGCCGCTATGGATGATGAGATGCATGCAATTGTGAAAAATGACACATGGGAGCTCACCTCTCTTCCTGAAGGTCACAAGGCGATTGGTGTTAAGTGGGTTTACAAGAAGAAGGTGAACCCCCAAGGCGAAGTTGTGAAACATAAAGCGAGATTGGTGGCAAAAGGCTACAAGCAACAAGCCGGTATCGATTATGAGGAGGTATTTGCACCGGTAGCAAGAATGGAGACTATTCGACTTTTGATTTCTCTTGCGGCTCAATCAAAGTGGTGTATCCATCAAATGGATGTCAAGTCGGCCTTTTTGAATGGTGTTTTAGAGGAAGAAGTATACATTGAGCAACCCCCCGGATATTTGAAAGAAGGCTGTGAAGGTAAAGTTTTAAAATTAAAGAAGGCCTTGTATGGCTTGAAGCAAGCTCCTAGAGCTTGGAACACACGGATTGACCAATACTTTAGATCGCACGGTTTCGTGCAATGCCCCTATGAACATGCGTTGTATGTGAAGATTAAAAATGGTGATAAGTTGATGGTGTCTTTATATGTTGATGACTTAATTTTTCTGGGTAGTAGTGGTGAAATGATTGAGGAGTTCAAAATGGCCATGAAGAGTGAGTTTGAAATGACCGATTTAGGACTTATGTCCTATTTTCTTGGTCTTGAAATAAAGCAAGGAGAAGAAGGCATTTTTGTAACACAAGAGGCCTATGCCAAGGAGATTTTGAAAAGGTTCAAGATGGAGGATTGCAAGCCAGTTAGTACTCCGGTTGATTGTGGCGTGAAGTTATCTCGACATGACAAAGGAAATGTAGTCGATGTGACATTATACAAGAGTCTAGTTGGAAGCTTGAGGTATTTGACATGCACTAGACCGGATATTTTATATGCGGTCGGCTTAGTTAGCCGGTACATGGAGGAGCCGAGCTCAACACATTGGAAGACTATCAAGCGGATTCTTCGTTACATCCGAGGTACTCTAACTCTTGGTTTGTTTTATAACTCATCCACTAACAACTGTGCAATTTTTGGCTATTCGGATAGCGATTGGGGCGGAAACACAGATGATAGAAAGAGCACCTCGGGATTTGCATTTTACATGGGAGATACAGCATTCACGTGGCTTTCAAAGAAGCAACCGATCGTCACCCTTTCGACATGTGAAGCGGAATATGTCGCGGCAGCAGCGTGTGTGTGTCATGCGATTTGGTTGAGAGGGTTACTCAAGGAGATAAACTTTGCTCAAGAAGAGGCTACGCAAATTTATGTGGATAACAAGTCGGCAATCGAGTTGGCTAAGAATCCGGTCCATCATGAAAGAAGCAAGCATATTGATGTGAAGTATCATTTTATTCGAGAGCAAGTGACGGAGAAGAAAGTTGAGTTGATACATGTGGGTAGTGAAGATCAAGTTGCGGATATTTTTACGAAGCCATTACCAACCATGAAGTTTGAGAAGTTTAAAAAACTTCTGGGCATGAAGGATGTAAAGGGAATCAAGTTTAAGGGGGTGTGTTGAAATATTAAACTTAATTATGTAATAAAGTAAAGTTAATAGAATAAGTAGTGGAACTCCTTTGTTTCAGCAGTTGCAGAATTATTGGGCTGATTGATGAGGGGATATGAAAGATCAAACGATGTTTGTTTTGGCTGTATGACCTATGGATGGAAAGCTCTAGAAGTCTAGTTTCTGATGGTTCAAATTTCAAAACGTTTGGAGTTCCCTACAGAGAGTTATGGCTGTTTTAGTGGACAGGGGTCAGCTGAAACAGCTGCTGTTTAGTATTCTATTTTTAATACGAATTCTCTAGATACTTCTGTTGTCTTAGCCTATAAATAGAGTTGTAATCTGTTGTTTGAGATATAAGAAAGATACAAGAGTTTATATAAGAAAGATAGCTTGTTTTATCTATCTCTTTCCTGATCTCAAATTGTGATATCCACCATTCTCTTTTATCACTTTCATCCCTTCAAAAGGTAATCAAATTTGTGCATGCTGGCACATCTGGAAGCATAGGAACAGTATAATTTTTAGGGAAGAAAGGGTACCGCCATCTGTACTGGCAAATAGAATTATAGGGGAGAGTTTTATTTGGGAGAGGCATTTTAATTAATTTTGTCTACAACGGATAAGCTGAAGGGGAGTGAGGGGCCCCTGCTATATGAGATTACAAATCATGTAATATTGAAGGGATTTTATTTTAATACAGCCTTGACTGCATCAGTCAAGCTTTCAAAAAAAAAAAAAGGTAATCAAATTGAACCATTGATAAATTAGTTTCTAAAACCATCTAGAGATGAAATTCATAACCAAAATAATTAGAAAAGGAAATATTGGATCTCCTTGACGTACCCCCTATATTCAATTGCATTTCTTTTTTCCAATCACGCTATTAGTAATAATTTGTGAGGAGCCCGATAGTACAACATTTATGATCCGTCATTGTCATTTTGTTGGAAACCCTAAGCTATCCATTATTTGCAACAAGAAATTCCAACTCACCGTATCAAACACCTTTTGTATATCTTCTTTTAAGATTACTAGCTGGATTTGTTGCTTGCGGGATTGTTAAAATAACTATTGGCATAAATAAAACCTTTAGTAATTTGTCGACCTTTCATATAATATATATGTGTCATGTCCACCAAGTTGTGCAATATGTCTTGAAATCTATTTGCTGAGATCTTTGAAAAATATTTTTGTATACACACAAGACTTTTTTTTATGATTGGCATAAAATATGCCAACAAATGCATTAATAAAAAGGTTTATATACAAGGCCCTAAAGTTACTCTTATTCAGCTAATCTAATATTTACAAAATTACGACATCTCACTATTTACACAAAACTCGCTCAAAGGATAATTTCTATAGCCGTATCATTTATAAGACCATGTATTAATTTTCTTTTATTAGAGAATAATCTTATATTCATCTCTTGCCATAGGGCTCATACTCCAGCCGTCCAAATAGCATCTCAGCGAGCCCTTTGCCTCTGTGTCAAGTTACAGTGTCTCCCGATCCAAGCCTGTAGGATTTCTCTTTTACTCCTAATCACCATGTTATGGTGAGCCCCCAAACCCCTTCAAAATCTCCTTGCGAAGGGACACTCTCACATTAGGTGATCCCTTGATTTCGTCACGCTGGAGTCACACAAGTGGCAACTTGACTGGACTATGCATCATCTTATGTGGAAAACATCCTGTGTCAGGATCTTATCCTCCAGAATCAGTCAAACGAACCTCTATTGTATCGGAGATCTGAACCCCCGGTCGTGCATAGTTGTGTAAGCTGATGCACATGAAAATTTGCCTGTACTGGTCCACCGTCAAGAGATTTCAAAACTATTCTTGTCCATCGAGATTGAGTAGAAAGGAACCACTATTGCGAGATCTTTTATAAAAAGAGATGCATCTTATGTTGGTACTCTTAACTACTCTGCCGCAGTTATACCATACAATCTTCTTATAGTGTTAGCCCATAGTTTCATCCGATTAGCTTCCATTGTCCAAATTCATTTATTGGCCGTGCACAGGACTTATCGGCCTAAAATCTTGCGGTCTCCTCGCTTGCTTTATTTTTATATACTAGTCAAGTGCCCGTGCGTTGCAACGGGGGTTGAAATATTATTTTGATCACTTTTTTTAAATAATTTCTTCATTATGTGTTCATCAATAATAAAAGCAAATTATAACCTTAGAGCTTAATACTATATTACGGCATCTCCATTGATGCAGTTGATTTGCAATTGCAAACAACTATCCTGAAATAATTGAAATCAATTTCATTTCTTAATTGCAAAACTCCTGCATTAATGCAATTTGCAAATCAACATCTGAAAAATAATTTTGCATAAACTCAAATACATCCATGTAAAATTACAAATTAGAAAAATATAAGGAGAATAATGAAAATATTATTTTCACAAAGAAATCAGTGCCATCGTTGGAAAGGAGAAAGGGACGCATGGGGAAGGAAATTCATATTATCTGTGATATCTTAAATTTTGCCTCGACTTTTTGGAAAATCTAAACCGTTCAAATACAGTCTACACGAATCTCGAAGCTCAATAATACTTTCTGCACGAATAGGCACGCAAAAGTTGAGATATCCAGAGCCGTTCAAATACTTTCTGCACGAATCTCGAAGCTCAAATAATACTGGCCCCTGCGCTACCCCCGAATAGGCACCGGCCACGTGGGTCAAGCAAAAGTTGAGATATCTCGGGAAAACGCGGACTCCGCGTATCCTCTGAGATATCTCAACTTTTGCTTGACCCACGTGGCCGGTGCCTATTCGGGGGTAGCGCAGGGGCCAGTATTATTTGAGCTTCGAGATTCGTGCAGAAAGTATTTGAACAGTTGAGATTTTTCATAAAGTCACGTAAAGTTTGAGATACCTCAGAGGATATGAATTCGAAAAAGTTGGAAACAGTAGAAAACGTGTGGAAAAAAGAAGATTCAGTGATACAATTTCTGTGTGGCATTATATGTAGCATGGATATAAATCACTAAATTTAGATTTTTACACGTTTGACAACATGAAACAGGTGTATAAAATCAAAATTATTTATTAAAGGTTGAAATTAAGATCTGTTTTGATGAGTGGCTGAGATTTATAGAATCAACGGCTCAGATCTTCTCTGGACAAATAAGGGTTGGATTCCAAAAAAATATGCATGCTATTTAGTAGGGAGGATGTCGGCCATGATGATGTCTGAATTTTTTTTATAAAATTCTACTGAAAATCTAGCAGGACTAGATCTTTTGTTGCTCGGTAATTCTTGAATTGCATAATTTCTTGGACCGAAATGTTATCTTCTAAATTTTGCATCTCCATTTGTCGATACAAATTACTCCAGTAAATATGTGGCATTTTCTTTGACTTGGCTCCCATTAAAATTTTGAGGAAAATCGAAAAAAAATATTGGCTTTAGCTTTCTGATCACTTTTCGGCACTGTCTTGAATTCCAAATAAAATGGGATCTCTGCAACTGCAAGACCTTCCAAAATTAGCTTGTTTAATATGTTTGGCTGGACATCATATGATTCATATCCATATGTGCAGAATAACTAATGTTTTCGATTTATGTGCGCAAATTGAGAAAAGAATGAGAATTAAAGTATCATACTCGGGTCTTTTGGGCTTGATCTGAAAAGGGAATTGAGTTTTGACGCAAATCATATATAAAGTTGAATCTAAACTGTTGATCTGTATTGTAAATAGTGCATATGAATTTAGAACTTAATAAATTCAATTAAAAGATCCCATAATCTAAATTATTTGTGTATATTTTGGCACAAATCATATAGTAATTTAGATATGATTTTAAATAAGATTTTGTCAACTCTTTGGGCAAAAAGATTTGTCTCGTAAAAAAATAGATAGGAAAAAAAAAGATTTATTTTATATTGCTCCTGCGGAGAATAAGATCTAAAATTGATATACCGTAATAATAACTGCTTAGGGCGTCCTCCAGAAGGCTGTCGCACAGAAGAAGCGGAACGCGCTCGTGTTATTCTGTCTACATCCCGAATTGGGGGGACGAATTTTAGATCTTTGTACGTAGAATTACCCATGCAGCATTAGTGTTTTCCTTCCTCTCCTCCTCTCCGATTTCTTCGTTTCTGGAGCGAGTAAGCATGGCGGGCAACTCTGGTCAGAGAGCGTCTCCCCTTTCTTCCCTTTAATGAAGGATTTCTCCCCCTAATTAGAGCACATCCTTAGGAACTGAATCTTGAAGATCCTGCTCAATGAATTCATTGGTTCATCTGTTGGGAAATCATAAAGATCAAACAATTACACCTTATTTAGAGATTAAACACGTACATCTCATCTAGAGATCAAACACTTACACTCCGGAAAAGAATAAACAATCCCCACCTTAACCTAAGGACTGTCCTATGTCTAAAGTCAACCATAAACTCAAATCTGAAATGCATAATATAATACCTGATTCCATAGATGTTTTCATGGAATAACTCGGTCTTTTGAGAGACCGTCTACCGTTTATGTGAGCGCGAGACAAGTTTTCAATGGTAATAAGTCCTCTTCTTGTCGATTCGTTGTATAGTTATAGGAATAGATCTTTCAAGACAGCAAGACGTGGTCCTTGAGAGATCATCTCCATTATTTTTAATGGATCTGTCATATCTTTTCTTTGATGGTGGAAGAAGAAGATAAGACACTCAGATTCTGTCTAAAATAACTGTTGTTCAAAAATCTGAGTTGTGTTGTGTCTTGTACCTTGGAGACTCATCCTTATATAGAACACATCTGACACTATGCGTGCGGCCGCATGAAAATTAGTGCGGCATCACAAACGGCCAAACATGTTAACAAAATTGCCTTTCTTTCAGCCCACGTTCCCAAGTCTAAAATTAACCTGCCCAGTTTGTGCTACCCTGTCTGGCCGCACGGATGGTCGCACAACTGCTTCTAAGGTTTAATACAAAACTATGGGATTTAGTGCGGCCATGCCTGACCACACAAACGGTAGCACAAAATTTGTGCCCTCCTGCTGGGCCGCACAAGCTCTCTGTTTCCAGTCCAACTCGATGTCCATCTTTGCACATTTACTCTGATTTTGTGCAGTCTCATAAAGTTGCACAAACTCCTGAATAAGTAGTTTTCTAAATTGCAAATCTCAGTTCATCAATTATTTGATTTTTGTCTAAATTATTATATACATTTATGGATCACACCCTATTAAATACATAGATTGTCTAGCATCTTAATTTAATATTAGATTACTTAATTGTGACAATCACATATGATAATATACAATTTATAATTATATTATATACATGCTCAACGTTAGATTATAATTCAACATTATTTGTTCAGTTTTGAACTATTATAATTGAAATAGAAAATATAATTATGTCTTTTAAAAATTCAAACATATTTTACACTTCAATTATGACTATTCAAATTTGAATGAATGAACGAATAAATTCAATGGATAGAATTTTCTGCTCATATGTGAATAAGAGATTCGATTTCAATTAATAAACCCAGATACTATTTGTCTATAAAACATAATTAGAACAATATAAGCTTTAGAGATGATGGAGAAATATCAGATTCTTTATATTTTGACAGAATCGCCAAGTCTCGTTTCCTTTGACGGTTAAGCACGACATTTTAACGCAACTTTCGTTGCATACGTATAGACTTCTGATCTGACATCATGCAGCTTTGTTTCGTGGGATGTTTCAGGGAGCACGTGTAAACTACAATATAAATATATGAGCAGAAAAATAATATTATCTACTCAACTATAATTATTTTTCAAGTTTCGTTTTAAAAATAAAAATTAAATATTGCAGAAAAAAAAATTGAGATAAAATCTATCTAATATAATTCAATATAAAAAAATATATATATACATAAATTTTAGTGAGTGAGATTAAAATGTCTCATTATTTTCTTGTCCCAGTAATATCTCACATCTTTATCTATGTTTTTAAATTTCAAAAATCGATCCAAACCGGTCAACATGATCTCCATATTAAAATGTGCTTGGAGATTAAATTTTATATTTTTTTGAAACTTTTTTTTTATCATTTTTTAGATAAATACAAAATCATTATTTTTAAATTGTCCAAAATATTATTAAAAACAATAATTTTCTGCCTTTAAGTTATCTCTCATAGATCTTTTTAGTTTTAGTAGATTGTTTTTCGGACTTCATCTCAAAATAAAATTATATATTGCAAAAACATTTTGTTTTTTAAATTGAGACATATACTATCGGATAAAATATAACATTAAAAAGATATAAAAAAATTTCAATATATAATCACATTATAAAGTAATAAATTTCTTACAATAAATTAAGTATATTTCATATAACGGTGAACGTTTATTTGTAAATTAAAGCGTTAAATAATTTTCAGCATACTTGATTTACCTAGCTTCGAAAATACTTGATGATTTGACAAGTCTTATATTTGAGATTTAATTACCTTTATGTAATATCATTTAATAACTAATTCATAGCTAGCCCGCTTTTGGCAACTAGCCTACTGGAAAAATAATATATACCTTCATACTACTTTATGTTGGTTGTTAAATAAAATTTTCTCTTCCGATCCACTATAATTTCCAAATAGAAAAATAAAATGTATCTGTTGTAAAATAAGAAGGTCAATGATTATTCTCCGTCAATTTTAATTGAAAAATACAACTATTTTTATTTTATTGCCTCACATCCGGAACTTCCACAATGCTGAAACCAAATTAAGTACAAAATCGGGACCATTATGCATATATTTTCCAGTTACGTAGTTATCACATTTCAATTGCTTTCTACGACGTAGCAATCAAACTTCAATAATGTTAGAATGATAAGTGTGCCGAATTTACCCTAAACAAAGCATAAAGTTGCTAACCCATATGATACTGGTTTGGCAAAAAGGAATTTTATATTTATATTTGTTAATAATTAATTTCATATGCTGAGAATTTTTATGGTACTTAGTTCTTGCTTGTTAAGTTAATTAATAGACAGATAACAAATTAATATTGATTAGAAAAATGTTATGATTTCCAAAAGCTATTATAACCGCACCTCCTAACAAATTTAATAGAAAAAAAAATCTTATAATTTTATCTAACTTTCGTTATATTATACAACAAAACATATAATATTTGTTGGACTTATTTTTTCTAGAAGTCCCTAGTTATAAATACTGTAAGAAATGAAGTAGAACTAGAACCCTTAAACTCATATCAACTTTTGGTGAGCTTAAATGGATCTTTGAAAAGTTATTATATATAAGATTTTATAGATATTGATATTTTAGATAAGAATATATAAATAACTCTTTACTTTATTCATATTTAGCATTTTTTATATACTATTTTTCGAGGATTGAACTTTCGTCTATTTTTCGTGTGTTTCTCGACTTGCGCCACTGTGTTAAACCCGGAGTTTTTGAGTTTAACAAATTAATTGAAGCTTTTCTGACTTTTTTTTAATAAAGTTTTTTCTGACCCAAACATGCCTCCGGGCTCTGGCAAACATATCAGAGACCAATTGACCAATCGCTATTCGCCGTGGACTCCCCCTCATACTTTGCGTGACCGACGTGTCCGGTGCCTATTCGAGGATAGAGTAGGGCAGTATTATTTGAGCTTTGAGATTCGTGTATAACCTATTTGAACGGTTGATATATTCCAAAAGTCACGCAAAATATGAGATATCTCAGAGGATTTGAATTGCAATACGCCTCGGCTTGGTTCTTAATCTTTTCCTTCTATTATTTTTTGTATTTCTATTCCTGAATCCCACAACCTCGCCTGACCTGTTATACGGTAATACGGATAAGCAAATCGTATAGCCCCTTTCCTCTCTTTCTGCCCTTTCCCTTTCTCTACTGTTCCTCTTTCTGTCTCTCGCTATTTGTTTATTTTTATCCTTTACCAAATTTGGAGCGATTAGCGATTCATTCGGCTTGCAAGTGGTAAGCTCCTTGTGCCTTTCTCCTTTCTTCATTTTCTTCTCTTTGCCTAAATTTACAATCGGGGCTTCTCAAATTCGGAGATGATTCGGTAATAGATTGGATCTGAACTGTTTGATTCTATATATTAGGTAGATTCTGAATCTTCAATTGGGGTTGCGTAATTAGGTTCAAGAAGAGGCTCTGAGTTTAAGAGCGTCAATTGGCACTAATTTGAGAGGTGCAAGAGGTTTTCATGCACGTAAGCAGATCGGTTTCTGCTTGGATCCGACGATTTTTTGCATGCATGGGGTATGTCTACTCCCTCTCTTTTCAAGTTAAAACTTCATCTTTATTTGAGCTATAGTTCCTAGGAGGTCCCCTACCCCCCCCCCCCCCCCCCCCCCCCCCCCCCCCCCCCCTGTCTTAGCCATAGTCATCCCTATTTTGTAAGACAAAAACAGAATATAAGGCTGACAGCAGGTATCTCCCTCCCTTTTCATTTGGTAAACCTAAACTCTGGTAATATTTCAGAGCATACATCCAGAACCACTGGAGTGTAAAATTATTTTAGCAGGCTAGTGTATGTTGTTTACTTCTTGAAGTATCCTGAATTGATTTGAGGTGGTGCATTTCATCTTCTAGAGAACTTTGGGTCTCTGCATTCCCTTCATCTAATTTATTTATTTGTTTTTTTTTAATTCTAAAACTCTATATTAGCTATGACAATCTATGAACCTTTTTTTGGTACTCTTGTGTATGATTGCATATGTAGTTAAAAACTTGTATACACAATTACCAACCATGGTACTTTTGGTAGCAACACATTATTAACTCTACTAATAATTCCTAGTGCTTGCAGCTACAAAGTTAGATGGGGTTCAGAAGTAGAGTGGGTTAACATGCCACAACTGAAAAGTTGAGGGGGTTTACATGCAATTAAGTCAAACATGAGGGAGGTAAAGGAACCACACTGAAACTAATAGAATATAATTGTCTGAAATTGTGGGATTTGGAACAGAGCAGAGGTTGTCTAGCATGCTGTTCCAAGTCGAGCCCAATAACAGCAGTTGACGAGCCCTCCAAAGGTCTGAGGATACAGGGTCGAAGCGTTACTGGTGTAAAGAGAGGCAAAGGGAGCCTATCAGAGGATTTGTGGAGTACAAGCACGTATGAGATGGACAATAGCGCTCACCAGTCCCAGAGGAGTATTTCTTCCCTCAGCACTGCCATCGATCACACTGCCAGTAGTAGTAATGCAAATTTGACCCCGGGCGAATTTGTAAATCATGGTCTAATCCTTTGGAATCAGACCAGGCAGCAGTGGCTTGCAAACAAAAAGCCGCAGCCTTCTCATTCCCGCCCACACCATCCTAAAGAACCAAAATTAAGGTACTTACTGTTCTTTCTTTGTAAATTATATTGTAGTGTATGTTTTGGAAGATAGTTGGGATAACTTAAATTATACTTGTTGGTAGAAATGTCAATAATGAATTTTTTCCTGCAGTTACTTTTCCATAGCTTGGTTAGTTCTAGTTCAAGTATAATATCCCAGCTGGGGATGTAAACGGATCATTTAATATCCATTGGTATCTGGATTTGTATCCGGATATTGGCAGATACAGATATCGACGGATGCGGATACAAATTTCAATTTAAAAGTAGATATGGATAATTATCTGGATCCCGATTTTTTGGTATTCTGATATTTGTTCAAGATGCCCATATATCATTGCAATTTGAACTTTGGAAGCTAATGTAAAATTTTATACCAACCCAATTGATAATCTTTAGGCCCAACTACTCAATTACATCTACTCACGTTTCGTACTCGGTAGATTTATAATTCATTGTAACATTTGACAAATAAAATGATAATAATTACTGATAAATTTTTATTATTTTTTTGCAAGCAAGTTTTAAATATTACGTCGCTGATGTTATGAATGCACATATAATATATGTTATTTTTTGTGAAACATTTGATAGTTCCATTCTAATATCTGATTATATCGTATTTTCTTATCTGTTCATTGTTTACTGTTTCGATCCATGTCCATATGTATATAATATCTTATCCCAATCTGTGTTAAGAGCCTACCCATATGGATATGGGTTGCCTATTGTCTGTCTGAATCTGATCCTTTTACACCGCTATTCCTGGCTCAATTGTAGGTTTAGTACCAGCCTTCCAATGTTGGTGGTGTGCCAGTTAAGCCTTTTACTGACATATGACAGACCAAGCATACTACTAATGGGTGTATAATTATGCTGGCAGTAACAAAAAATTTATGAACAGCATACATATATTTTTTTTCTCATACATTTGGTCCTTTGCAGTTGGAGTGCGACGTATGAGAGTTTGCTGGGAACCAACAAGCCGTTTCCACAGCCTATTCCTCTCTCTGTAAGAATTCTTATCAGCAGCATTATATTATCCCCTCTTATTCCCTTCATTTTACTTGATTTTATCTTCATAATTTGGTTATTTATGAGTGCAGGAAATGGTAGATTTCCTGGTGGACGTGTGGGAGCAAGAGGGGATGTATAATTAGATGCTCCTCTGGAAAAGAAAAAAAAAAAAAAAAAGGTAAAGAGAGAGAGAGAGAGAGAGAGAGGAGAAAAATGGAAGGAACTTTGATGAACTATTATGCTATGTGTGGTTAAACTGTTTCAAGGAGTGGATGGAGAACCATTCTAGGAGCTGATGCGTATATTACTGATCCCTAGATTGTCATGCGGCATCCCTCTACAATCAACTGTAACTGTGTTGTGTATTGTAATTTATTAGTCATTTTCTTGTTATTTGAGTGCTTATTTGACCTAAATGTGGCATCTGTTGGATTAAAATAGTATATCTTGAGAGCTGGCACTCCATTTCTTGTGCAAAATTCCTTGTTTTTTTATTTTGCAAATGTCTGTATATTATTTTCTTGTTTACTAGCATGACATTTGGTAACTCGCAAGAGGCAGGTCATGTTGTGACTATCAGCATCATAAATGCAGATACATAGTTGAGTGCAGTTGTATTTTGTTCAGTATGATTTTAAGGTATTTTTGGGCTGATTGTTTGCTCATGAAGTGGGCTCAAATCACACTTCTGTAGTGAGATTTTGTGGTGGTTTTCTGTCTGAACTCTTTCCCTCGGTGTACTTTCTCACGAATCTGCTATAAAATATAAGTAAAGATGCTGAGAGTATTTGAAACAAGTTCAAACGCTTGTCGACTATGGAAGTATCAGTTAAATTTGAATGGACTTAATATATTGAACAATTAAATATGTGCGGCATATGGAACAATTATGGCTTCGGCTAAATTTGATGTGGCTAAAAAGATGGTCGCAACAAGTTTTGCGTCATAAATTCATCCAAGAAGAGTCTTATCTAGAAGATAAATTTTTGAGATTCGCACAAAGTGTTGGTTGTAGCAATAATTTTTTTCGTTTATTTGACTAATTTGTAAAAACATACAATTATTGAATTTTACGAGTTCTTTTAGTTTTTAAAAATATGTAGATTCAAGTCAAATAGAATTGCATAATGGAATACTTTGACTGAAAAAATCATGAAGACACTTATCAAGAATTCGAATTGTAAAATCAGAAGCTTGGTAAAGTAAGTTTGAGGCTGTTTAAACAGGGATAAAATGTTGGTAACGTTTGTAAAACGTTGTAACATTTAGGCTGTCAAAAACGCCGAAGAAATAATTAATCAAACTCAGAAAATAACTTAAAACGTTGTAACGCTTTCCCAAAACGTTGTAATATTTTAAGTTGTCAGAACAGCTGAAATACAACTGTGCAGAATCAATCTGAAACGTTACAACATTTTAAAATCGTTGTAACGTTTTAGAGAGTGTCAAAACTGGTAAGCACAGCTGTCTAAATTCTACTTTAAACGTTGTAACGTTTCAAGAATGTCAGAACTGCTAAGCACAGCTGTCTAGATTCTACTTAAAACGTTGCAACATTTTACAACCATTATAACGTTTCAAGAGTGTCAGAGCTTTCAGCACAACTGTCTCAGAATTCAAAATCGAACGTTATAACGTTTTACAAATGTTGTAACGATTTAATTAATTCTAAGCTTTAGAAATTTCTATTTTTGATCAAGTTTGAGTCAGTGCAAAACGTTACATAACGTTATACAATCATTGGTAACGTTTTGATCGATTAGCTGAGCTGTCAAAAAATTAAAATCCTAAATCGCATTTTGAACTAAAACTTTGTAACGTTTTAGCCCACTTAGCTCATTTTTGAGTTGTTTCTATAAATATAGCTTTCTTCCAAAAGCATTCTAGCCGACCCTAAACTTCTAAAACACGATTTTCTGAGAGCTTTAGTTACTCCATTGTTGTGAGAGCTTAAAACTTCAAAATTCCTCAAACAACCTCAAACCCACTTCACTAATCTCAAGTTAGATTAGATTAGAGTGATTTATTGAGTGTTTCTCTTGAGTAGCTTAAACTTAGAGACATTGTTCTCATCTCTAGGAGGCCGTGTGACTTTCCTTGGTTGTAAGGGCTCGTCGGATCTCGTTCTTAATTGGTCGATGGACTTTCCGCTTGGATTGTAAGGGCTCAATGGTTTACAAGTTGTAATTCTTTCATATTAGGTAATATAAAGACGCACCTAGAAAAGGTTGTGAAGCCCCAGAGACGTAGGCCTTTGTTTTGCCGAACTCCGTTATCATCCCGCGTGTCAAATTTCTCTAAACTCTTCTATTTACTTTTAATTGCGATTATTTTCTGTTTTTAGAGCAATTAGTGGTGCCCCAAATTCAACAAAGTGATATCAGAGCAAGTTACTCAAATTAAGACACATTTAATTAGAGTTAGATCGACTTTACAAATGGCACCTTATAGACACGTAAAGGAACCCCTAGTTTTTGGTAACACAAGCAAAACTTTATGCATTGGAAGAAAACCATGCATAACTATCTAAACATTCTTGAGATATGGTATGTGATTGAAAAGAGATACATACCAAAATAGACCCCCACTCCTACCGAGGGTGCAAGTGATAGTCAAAGTGAGACTCTCGAATCCAAAGAAATAAAGAAAGATAATGATCTTGCAACCAATGTCATATTTAACTTAGTTAGTGAATCGGTTGCCTCAATCTTTGGTAGTTCCTCAACCGCAAAAGAAATGTGGGATGCTCTTGTAAACCGGTATGAGAGTAACTCCCAAATTAAACGTACCAAGATAACCGGTTTAGAGGCCAAATTTGAAAACTTTAAAGTAGAAGATGGTGAAAGCATTTAGGATATGTATAATAGACTTATGCATATTCAAAATGAATTTACCAAATTGGGAGGCCGCTTTCTAATAATAAAGTTGTAGGTAAGCTATTGAGGGTGATGCTCATGAGAGATAGATGGTCCGAATTGGTGAGTGCACTAGAAGCAATTCAAGGCACGCATGACACATTCATACCGGATGACCTTTATGCACATTTCCGTAGCTTTAAAGAGAAGCTTCGGCAATTCGGAGAGCTAAAGCAAAGCTCAAAATCCAAAACCGTGGCTTTTTCGGCACAAAACCGTAACTCCTCTAGCTCCTCAAATATCCGTTTATCAAATGATCAATTCATCAATAAAATTGACCATGAAACATCCAAAGATGCTCTTCTCTTATCCAAGATGTTCCAAGGGATGCTTGATTTCGAAAGAAAATACAACAAGGAAAGAGAAGAGAAAAGCAAACGAGTAATGTGTTTTGCTTGCTATAGAGAAGGTCACACCATCCAAACTTGCTTCAAACTCTTTCCTCAATTGAAGAATGTGGATGGTGAAGAGAAACAAGATAGAAAGCCAAGGCAAAAGTATGAAGGGTACAAAGGCAAAAAGAAGGCTAAAGCAATGCAAGCATTGTTCTCGGGTGATTGCGAGGTGGAGCAATCCGACCCGAAGTCAGAGAATGAATAAGAAATCAACCTTGCATTGATGGTAAGTGTAGATAAAGATTCCTCTACAATTGACATGGACTCAATTATTACAAGCAAGAACATCACCGATGAGACAACCATCAACTTTCTCATGGATCTTGCTAAATCAAGATACACCAAGAAGGGAGATGGTGAGATTGATGCATCAACAAGCTTTGCTAATGAGGTACATTCGAACTCTAGTATTGATGGTTATAAAACCGAAATTGAATTTAACAATGAAATTGAGGGTGATGAAGAATATAATGTAATAATTGATGAAGTCAATTATATTATTACCAATGAGACAAGCAATTTCACCAATAAAATTCTAACACGGTATGATGATGAAACTAGGTGGCAATCTCTCCATGATGAGTCAAATAGAACCTTGGTTGAAAAGGAAGGTATTATTCAAAAATTAATTGCTAAAAATGACAAGTTAGAATGTGAGATTAGGAATTTAAAATTATCACATATAGGTGAAATATGCATATTAAAAGTGAAAATTCAAACTCATGAGACCGAAATAAGGGCATTAAGATATCCTAGTGAATCTTCAAATGTCACTAGTTTAGATCCTTACTATGTGGATAAATTGATCAATGGTCAATCTTATCGCAAAATAGACAAAATTGATCTTAGATTCGAGAAGGGTAAATCCTCATTCGAATCTAACTGCATACAAGGCCCGAAAAGAAAAGGAGAATATTATAAAATGTCAACTAAGGTTAATGAACAAAAATCTTTAAAAAAACTTAATTTTGATTGCAAGGAGTATACTACATTTCAATTCCACACCAAGAATGGTAATACTCCATTGCAAAAGAAATTAAGCAAAGAAAATACTTCTCAATCCTCAAATGCTAAACCTAATCATGCATTTAAGTATAAGTATAGTCATATAAATTATAAGAACAAAAATAATTTGCAAAGTAATGATAGGAACACTTTTAATCCAAAAGGGTCCAACAAAACTTATTTCAATGGACCCGATAGATGGTTTTATGAACTTAAAAATAAAAATAGTTTTCAAAATCATACTCAAATAAATGATCTATCAAGAGATGTTCCCGACATCACAAAAGATCATCTAAAGTTGCAAATAAGTCATTTGGTACACACAATAATAATTTGCATGAAGTGAAATACCAATACCCTTCCACTTTCAAACAAGGTTCTACTTCTCAAAAATCATCAATTAAATTGTGTAATTATTGTTGTAAAATTGGCCACACCTCTTTAGAATGTAGATTTAGGAATGCATACAACAAACAAAATATCGTTTGGGTTCCTAAAGCTAATCTAGCTTAGATAAACACTTAATCTCTCCTAACTTATTCAAATTGCCAAAAACAAAGGGAGAGATTAAAACAAGGTATATGTTAGTTACTATTTCAACAATAACTAATATATACTTTGTAGGTGTGTTTGATTACAACTCAAAATGAAAGTGCTTGGATCAACAATAACTAATATAAACTTTCAGCGATCCGACTTTACCACTACGCTTCAAGTGCCTTTCTCTTCTCGGATTGGTACTTAATTCTTTAATCGGTAATTTCTCAATTTTAACTCAATCTAATGGCTCCAAAGAAAGGTGCGGTTTCTAAGGGCAAGAAAAGATTCCGATTAGGAATTGAGGAAGGTCAAGGTAGCGGTGCAAACCTTGAACCAAACTTTGAATTTGAACAAACCAACCAATACTTGTTTCGGGATGCAACGGGATATAAGAACTTCATGTTCAATTTTAAGAACTGGCATTTATCGGATTGTTACTATTTTACTAAGGCATCGGTTACCTTTCGTCAACCCTAAGACGATAAAATCATTGAGCTTATAAACCATTGGAGGTGGGTCAATCTTAACCGCTTGTGAACCATATACCGATCTTCTTACACGAACCTTCTATGTCAATCTTACAATTAAGAAAAACCCGTTCTATCTCACCACTTGGGTTTGCAGGAAAGAAATTCATCTCTCACTTGAGAATATGGCACAATGGCTTGAATTGCCGAATGAGGGTGAGGAAACATATATCTTGAGGGGTTGGACTCAAATGGCCGTTGATACGGCCAATCATTACAAGAAATGGTTTGACCGGAACAACATCGGTGGTGGTCCAGTCTATGTATCTCATCTTTCATCCATACATACATTGCTCTTCCTATTCATCAATAACATTATTGTCCTTAAATCCACCATAAATACCAATCTTGAATGGAGACCTATGTACTACCTATGCCATCTCATTCAAAAGGATGACAAACAATTCAACATCTCATACATCATCCTTCATCACATGTAAAGCGCTTTTGGAAGCACGGTGGCTCACTTGCCATATACCCATCTCATCTATAAAATCATTCGGGCAAATGGTATTGAAATACCGGAGGACCAACACTACTTCTTTCCAATTAACTTAGTTTCTCAGTTAACTAAGATAAATTGGGTTCTAGTTACTGCAGCTTCGGGTTTAATGCACTATACTCCTGATCAACGGGATATAAATCGGTGGATCAATAGCCAAGATGTTCTTCCAAATCAATATTGGGATCCCGAACAACATGAACAACAAGAAAATCCGGCACAAGTCCCACTATACCAAGACCAATTCCCTCAATAATTTTCAATACCGGGCGGATTTCAACCACCACAAGGCACCGAAGCACAAATGGCTTGGATTTGCCAACAACTCTATGCGCAACGTATGGAGGCTTAAGAAATGAGAACTGAAATGAGAAACGAAATGAGAAATATACGCAATCAAGTCGATCTCAATGCAAGAAACATCGGCTTACTCCATGACTCACAATCGAGTCTTACATCTCGATTCATAGTGGTGGATGGAGTTGCTTCAAGTACTTCGGATCCTCAAGGCGGTAACATTGATGAAGAAGAAGAGGAACCTCAAGCCGCTGGTCCATTGCATTAATGAGGCAACGAGTAGCGAAATTTAATTTAAATTTAATTTGCAAATTTGGTTGCTATGAACTTTTATTCTCTTAGCTGCATGTTAAATTTGAATGTTAATTAGATTTAAATTGTAATGAGAATTGTTTGAATTGTTTGTGTTTGTTGAATTGTGGATTTAAGGGTTAAATTGCATAATTGTTATATCTTATGAATTGTGAATTTTTTGATAGGATTAAAATGCAAAAATATCATTTGCATGACTTACTTGAATTGCTATATCGTGAAAATTTATTGATTGATGATGATATGTATAAAAATGTAGGAAGTGATGTAAGAAGTGATGTAGAAATTGTATGAATTGATAACTTGTCAAGGGTTAAATTGCAAAATTATTGAATGCCTATACTTGGAACCTTGATAAGTTATATGGAATGTTGAAACGCATAAAATGAATTGACTTGTATGCATATGTAAATATGCATGAATTGATTCATCGAATGACAATTTTTATTTTAAAATATATTTGTCACTTGTTGCGAAAATGAAAGAATATACCCTCAATTATATTTTATTTTTCAGTATAATATTACTAAATTGAGGGGGAGTGCATATTTTGAGGGGGGGCACTTTGAAAATGTGCTTATTTTTCTTCCCTTCGTTGATTTTCAAAAGGGGGAGAAATTGGTACTAATTGCTAGACAATGCAAAATTAGACTTATGCATTTACTCGCATTGTATGTTTTTGTAAATCGTCAAAAGGGAGAGATTGTTGGTTGTAGTAATAATTTTTTTCGTCTATTTGACTAATTTGTAAAAACATACAATTATTGAATTTTACGATTTCTTTTAGTTTTTAAAAATATGTAGGTTCAAGTCAAATAAAATTGTATAATGGAATACTTTGACTGAAAAAATCATGAAAACACTTATTAAGAATTCAAATTGTAAAATTAGAAGCTTGATAAAGTAAGTTTGAGGCTATTTGAATAGGGATAAAATATTGGTAACGTTTGTAAAACGTTGTAACGTTTTAGGCTGTCAGAAACGCTAAAGAAATAATTGATCAAACTCAGAAAACAACTTAAAACGTTGTAATGCTTTCTCAAAACGTTGTAACGTTTTAAGTTGTCAGAACAGCTGAAATACAAATGTGCAGAATCAATCTGAAATGTTACAATGTTTTAAAATCGTTGTAACGTTTTAGATAATGTCAGAACTGGTAAGCACAGCTGTCTAAATTCTACTTTAAACATTGCAATATTTTACAAACGTTGTAACGTTTCAAGAATGTCAGAACTGCTAAGCACAGCTGTCTAGATTCTACTTAAAACGTTGCAACGTTTTACAACCATTGTAACGTTTCAAGAGTGTCAGAGCTTTAAGCACAACTGTCTCAGAATTCAAAATCGAACGTTATAACATTTTACAAATGTTGTAACGATTTAATTAATTCTAAGCTTTAGAAATTCCTGTTTTTGATCAAGTTTGAGTCAGTGCAAAACGTTACATAACGTTATACAATCGTTGGTAACATTTTGATCGATTAGCCGAGCTGTCAGAAAATTAAAACCCTAAATCGCATTTTGAACTAAAATGTTGTAATGTTTTATAAAACGTTGTTAACGTGTTAGCTCACTTAGCTCATTTTTGAGTTGTTTCTATAAATAGGGCTTTGGACTTTCTTTCAAAAGCATTCTAGCCGACCCTAAACTTCTAAAACACGATTTTCTGAGAGCTTTAGTTACTCCATTGTTGTGAGAACTTAAAACTTTAAAATCCCTCAAACAACCTCAAACCCACTTCACTAATCTCAAGTTAGATTAGATTAGAGTGATCTATTGAGTGTTTCTCTTGAGTAGCTTAAACTTAGAGACCTTGTTCTCATCTCTATGAGGCCGTGTGACTTTTCTTGGTTGTAAGGGCTCGCCAAATCTCGTTCTTAGTTGGCTGATTGACTTTCTTCTTGGATTGTAAGGGCTCAACGGTTCAAAAGTTGTAATCCTTTCGTATTGGGTAATAGAAATGCACACCTAGAAAAGGTTGCGAAGTCCTGGAGATGTAAGCTTTTGTTTTGCCAAACTCCGTTATCATCCCGCGTGTCAAATTTCTCTATAGTCTTATATTTACTTTTAATTGTGTTTATTTTCTGTTTTTAAAGCAATTAGTGGTGCTCCAAATTCAACATAAAGTGTATCAAACTCTTAATTACAGCTAATGTTTATTGTATTATGTCTTTATTTTTTTAATTGAATTCAATATGAAGCATATCTTTGTTGTTAAATACAACTATCACAAGCTTCTAGATATTAATGCCTTAATGTAGAACTTGGGCTGTACAAAATGCATGATCCTGTTCAGATTTCAATTAGCTCTATCGATGTATTCAGTTCCTATAATCCTACCATTTTTATCCAATCTACAACAATCACTCATTTCATTATTCAAAGTCCTCGCTATAATCGCAACAGCACAACTGTACAACCCACAAGTCATAGATACCAAACACTACCGCCAGTATAAATTGCCAAAATATCAAACAAACCAGTCTTAAACTTAATAAACGAAAAACATCATTAGCACTGACGCCTCCTTACATGGTATCCGGTGGATTCAAATAGAACATGTTCAGAATTGGCACCACTTTCTCTTTGAGATGAGAATTTTGCATTGTTAATTGCTTTTAGGCTGTGCAAGTTCCTGTAAATGTTGTTTCTGAGTCTGTATTCCCATTCCAAAACATAAAACTGCTATAGTGTTAGCTGATGCAATTGGCCATTTCATATCACCTGTCAACATTGCAACTTTGGACTCTGTATGGTAATATGGTGTGTAATTTCAATTGATACTTCTCTAGTAAGCAAACGATTGTACCTGATGTTTTCGCAGTTTTGAATTTTACCCTTTTACCTTTAATGACCAATAATGACTGTGTGTTTGGCAGTGGTGTTAGCTGTAGGCTTTATGTTTGATGTAATAGTAACAATAGTTTGTTAGACGGTTAGCATTATGTTAGGCAGTTAACACATTGATTGTATTACTGTGATTAGCCTATAGATACAAAGGCACTATAATCATTCTGAGGTTAATGACAACAATTCATTCATACATTTCCTATCTTCTCCTCTCATCTAATTCTATTAGGTACCAACACCATGCTACTTGCTACCTGATGATCTTACCCTAGTGATGCTGGTAAGTTTATGGAATTATGTATTCTTGCACAACCAGTTTACATTAATAATTCTGCACACAAGTGCTTTAAACTCAGCATGGCTTCATTTTGTTGTTCTCAGATGTTAAGGTATTTGTCCCTAATCATTTTAATCATTTTTCTAGTAACCCTTTGGGCAACTCATTTCTTCAATAACAAAACAAAAGGAATAGCGGATCGAGTTCATTCCTACTTTGTATTGATATATTATTTCTAACAGTACTGGTTCAATTCAGTATTGTACCTAGCCCGAGATGATGTTCCATCTTATTTTAAATGTTCGTGCCAATTAAATTCTTTGATCCTACAATTATAATTTTTAGGAAGGGTGGTAGGAAGTTACCTGCAATCAATGACAGGTAAGATGAACACTAGTGAGTACGGTCCTAGATCAGTACTTCTTTGGGTGAAAAATATGGTACCAAATCACCACCTATTTTATTGACCGAAGCAAATTCAGTGAAGACATCATTTTAAAGAAAAAATGAGATCCTCTTGTCTAATTATTACATAACATTTGGGAATTACAAAAGGTTGGTCGGCTTGGCCCAAGTTTGGACCTAAAAACCAAAATCTGCAAAAGGTACAATGGCTTTCAACTATTAACAAACAAGACCAAATTCAAATGGAACTAGCAGATTGGTCGTTTTTATTACTCATCAAAACTGGATGAAATTTGTTCTCTACGAAGACCATTAGTTGAATGATTTTTTTTTTCTTTAATGAGCTTTGGAATAGAGTTCGTCAAACTTGCTCTACAATATTTTATAAAGTTCGTTTAATTATTTGACCAGCTATACCGAGTTTAAGATATTATCATATTAAACTTGATACTAGAAGCAGCTTTTGCTAATATCGGAACAACAAATTTCAAATTATACAGCATAAAGTAGCTCGCGATATGGGCGGAGTCTGGATCCTTTACATTACCTTACCGTTTGTATTTGTATCTGAATCATTCAAACTTGCAATACACAGTCCCTTTAAAATTCGTGTGCTAAATTGCTAATATATACCAAACAGACTGGATTTAAACACAAACGGTAAGGTAACGTAGGTGATATGAATTCACATAGGCGTGGGAAATACTTAAGGTGAGTGCCGATTAGTTTAAAAATGATTAAAAGTTATTTCATATTGAATATTACCTTGAAACTCCTTCATTTATTTTTGTTCAAACAAAATGGAATAACTTGCTCTTGACTCCTTGTGAAATACTCGCTTTGGTTGAAAGGCAATGAAAAGAATCCGTTTTATTTATCTCTAAATAATTGTCTTTAGTTTAACTTCAATCAAGTCGTGGAAGTTTTTTGGTTCGATAAAGTCCCAAAAGTATCATTTTTAGTTTAATTGATTTTATGAATTATTTTTGTTCAATTAAACCTTTTAAATATTGTCTTTTGAGTTAATTAAATCCTTCTATTAATTTGTGTATTGTTCCTTAACTAATTATCTATTTTTTAAAATTAAATGAATTGTTCCTTCCTTCTCCTCCGGCCTCCTCCCTCCAAATCTCCAATCTGTATCTTTTTAGGGTGTACTTCACAAAAGAGGAGAGCATGAGTGACCAAATTGGTCAAACAAATTTATTTGTTCTCCAAACTCAAATCTCTATCGCTCCCCTTCCTCCAATTTGGAGGGTACCGCTTCTCCTTACTCTTTCCATCTCCTTCCCTTTCCTTCCCTTCTCTTTCCTTATCTTTGAATTTACAGAGCCACACCCTTAAATAACTTGAGAGTAAAATTAGAAAATTTTTACATTCTTTAACTTTGGCATGAATTTTAAAACGCACTTCACTATATTCATCAGTATTCTAAATAGTGTGCAATAGCGACGCTATAACGTTTTTGGACCTTAAATGCTAAATTATGGGATAAAAATCCGCTATTTCAGCTACAACCGCTATGACGGTAATAGCGGTTCGCTATCTGCGCCATAACACACGCCTACATAGACTTTATATAAGAATTCAAACTGAAAATTAATTTTAAATATCAATCTTTTTAAGGTCCAGATTGATTTTGCTTTTAAATAGAAAAAATAGATAGTTTATTTCATGATGCTTAGGTTTTTTTAATAGAAAAAAATATATAGTTTATACCATGATATTTAGGTTATTTTGAATGAAAAAAGATAAATAGTTTATTATTTTATTAGAGATATTTTGAACAACAATTTGGACTTTATACTAGTTTAATATGAATATTCTAATTCCTTAATTAATTTTGTATTATTTATTACTCTATGAGACTTTAGATAATATTGATAATTAGTAGAAATAAAATAATTGAAAAACGCTATATAGAATAGTTTTTGCTATAGTTACGCTATTCGCGATAGCTTTTTTTATAACTTTTCCACTGTGATGCGATAATCAATATTTACAACCTTAATATTTACGATAAGCATTAAATTTCTTTTGTCTCAACTAGGACTAAATCCAAACTATTTTTTTTTAATTGTACCCTCAGGTACATTTGAGTGAGACATCATCCACAGATGTTAATTGGATGTTATGGTACAAAATTAATACTCAAATCAGCATGCAAATAACAGAAGACTACAATTAAACTAAAGAAAGTAGTTAAGAGACTTTAATTAGCTAAAAAGTTCAAAGACTCAATTGAATGAAACACAGTATTTTAAGAATTTAATTGAACTCCTGCTAGTCACTGCCTAGTTATCAAAAAAAAAAAAAAAATTGAACAAAAAAAAATCAAAATCAAAATCTCAATTAAATGACAATAATCCAAAAATCAAGAAAGAGACTCTCCTTAAAGATTAATAATAGATGATTCCAAATTTATGATTCTTTGTTGTCTATAGTCAAGACTCAAGGCACAAGTCAATATTCATTATTTGAGTAATGCCTTTGAACATCAATCAACCCACAACCGCACGTTATTCATGCTTCTGTTAAACACTGACTCATGTATAAATTCCGTATGAATTTATTTTGCTTTAATAATACAAAATTGAAACCTCTAAAAATTTGTAGGACAGGATGGAATCTTCTAAGTTGCTCCAATGATTCTAATTTTACGCGATCTTTTTGCAAAATTTGAAGAGAAAATCAGAAGTAAATGTCGTGTTAGATTCGCAGGACTGCAGTAGAGCGAGATAAGAACGTGCAGAATATTTTAATAGATACGTTGTATAAATTTTATAAAAATATAAATATAAATGTACTAGTCACGTCATTGCGTATGTAACTCACCTCTACTATTATGCAAAAGGTCCCACCACCACTACATTGGAGATTTTGATTGTCCGTAACAGATAGTATGTAATACATTATATCGGCAAGCTTGATTATTCGGTCAGAGGCTTGAAACAGGATTTATCACAGGAAATTTGCAACAGAGGATCGAGATACTTCAGTTGGTTTTGAGTCTTTGACCCTTTCTTTTGTGAAGAGCCAAGGGGCACTCTGTTTTAATTTATTGACAGCGCCAAGTTAGAGGCAGTGAGTGTGCACAATTCAAGTTACGTGTCGTCCATCTGTGTGCCACCGAGCACCTTTCTTAATTTTCTTTCCCTATTATCGAGAAAGAACCCGTAGGCTCGGAAGCTGTTCGGATCACAGTCACAATTCGATTCGTCCGACGAAATTAAAAATTTATAATTATTTGAATTAGAGATTTTAGTAGACAACAAAAAAAAAAAAAATGTTTTGAGAAAAATTCAGAAATTCGTGTTTAATTTGATCAAAGTTCGGTCAACTGAATAATTCGACGTTCAATTCAGCATTACTAAAAAAAATTATTTAAATATAATATATAAATCTTGTCACTATAGTTCAGACAACATTTATTTCAATCCTTAAATAATATTTCTTTTCAACTAAATTTTCAGTGCAAGTCATAGATTGAAAAACAAAATTGAGGGCGCACGCACCTGAGATCATGTCAATCCGGACTCCCAGTCTAAACTCTAAACAACCGTTTTGAATCAATGCTTACACATGTCGAGAAGTCCCAACACTAATGCGCATAATCTGGTAAATTTGGCGCGGTCTCATATCACATAACTGATATTGGCTCTTCGTACTCCCTTTGAGGTGTCTGTTGATGAGCTCAGCAATTTTGTTAAAAAAATTATACATTTTTTTTTAAAATTTTGCAACTTGTCTTTTTTAGATTTTTGAAATTTGAAATTTCATCAAGATTTATAGGTCTGGATTAATTTTGTTTTTTTCTGAAATTTTATTTTATTTGACTTTTTCTAATTTTAATTTGTAATTAAAGTTAAATTTAAAATTAAAATTATAATAAATTTTTTGAGTTATTATTAATAATTAGAATTAGAAGTTAAAGTATTAAAAATTATAAGTTAGAATATTATTTTTATCTAGTACTGAATTAATAAATAAATTTAAATTTAATTAACTATTTCAATTCAATTTGCTATTTTTTTTCTTCCTATAAAAATCCTGAATTCCTTGTGGTGTCTTTCAATCGTTATGGTGTTTTCTTTTGGATCATGTAATATTTACTGACTTATGTAACTTGCTGCTTGAATCAATATAATGCCTATGGGTTTTTTCTGCAAAAATAAAATAAAATAAAATGAGTCCGGCTAAATTCTCTTTCTGCGTACTAAAAATTATTTCTTTTTTCAAGAAGTGTTAATAAAAATAAGATAAAAGGGTTAAATTAATATTTTATAATTAAACGATATAAAACATATTCTTGTGTGACAAAATTTGTAAAAAAATAAACATAACATTTTATCAGGGTTCTAAATAGCTAGGCAGCTAGCTATAGCTGCGCTATAGCTTTTTCAAAACTCAAAAGCTATAACACTATTAACTATTTTTCTTTTATAATTATTCTAGATAGCTAGTTATTATTGCACTATAGCTTTTTCAGACCTTAAAAGTTATAGCGTTATAATCGCTATTTAGAACCACTTCGGAGTAGGTCCGATGCTCATTGGACCTACTTTGGTTTGATGGGTGATCTGGCCCATCCAATTGCATCAAGATTCGTACGCTTTTATTAAAATCCATATGAATTTTTATCAATTTACGTGCGCACATATCTTAATACTAATCATACGGTGATAGAACTAATTGAACTTAAAAGTAGGTCCCATGTTCATCGGACCTACTCCTATCTCATTTAGAACCTTGCATTTTATACTTAAATCAGTACTGTTTTGCATCCGGTGAGTAAGTGAGTTTCATCGTTTCTGCAATTTGAATTTATTTTACATTTTCTTATTATTTTATTTGAATCATTTTTAATGGATTTTATTGAATTTTGATTTTAGTAAATTCCATGTTAATACAGATAAGACAATTTCAAAAGATGGGTATGTTTTGAAAATGAAACAAGATTTTTACAACTATTTTACTTTTCAACGAAACATTCAATTAAATAAATTTGTGTAACCATTTTAAAGTATATTTATGGTATGAGTTTTCGTAAATTAATTTATGAGTTATTGTAAACGTAAAATTTTATCCCACTTAATCTCGCAACAGCTTATAAAATAAACTCATATTTTATATTTTCCTAAAAATGAATAATTATTATAATTTGCGTGAGGAATAATTACCTTATTATACAAATTTATGAGTTCGATTGTGAAATTATAGGGATAAGAGAGAGGTATTTCGTTGCAGAGTAAGTGATGAAGTAAATTCATACTACATACCAAATTATATTAGGCCAAAATTAATAGTTAATTTATAAAATTAAATATGAACTAAATCAAATCGAGTCACATAAATTATGGGCTAAAATTTATGCTTCCTCTCTGAGTAAGTGTCTTTAGATTGGTGCATACAAATTTTTTTTTTTGAAACCTTGACAGTGGCTGTTAAGTATAATTTTTATTGATTAAAACGTAAAATACATCCATCGTTCTACATTCAAAATATCATCCAAACTACATCAACATCTAAAAACATCAACATCTAAACATCAACATCTAACAACACAAACAACTAAAATAACAAAAGAAACAAACAATATCCTTTAGTGGTAGACATCGATAACCTTCAATATTGGCTGGCTAGCGACCAAAGAAAATAAAACATCTTTTTCTTTTCTTTTCTTTTCTTTTTTTCTATTTGGATTGTGGGCGGAGAAGGCATGGTGTCGCGGTGGTGGGAGTGCAAAGAGATGAGAGCTGACGACTAGGGTTATTGCCGCCAACTGTCCTCTTAGTTATCTCAACAATGATGAAGGAAGAGAAGGTGCCGATAGAAAAGAAAGATGACGACTAGAGCTATTATTGTCAACTTTCTCTTCTTTCAACGGATAGGTGCTGGAATAGGGGGTAGGAACGAGTAGTGCTTGCTGGCGGCTAGAATTTTTTGAAGAGAAAACGGGGTGGATGAGAGTAAAAGAGAGTAGAGGAGGGAATAGAGAATGTAGAGAAGAAGAGGGGTTGTCGGTGCGGATCCTCCGCTCCTCCCTCCCCTCCCTCCCTCAGGGGGGAGCGGGAGGCGGGGATGAGGCTGAGGAAGCTTGCTGACGGAGAGATGAGAGGTGCATACAAACTTATTGGACTATGTGTTTAGCGATTTTAATTTGGACTGACCAAATGCATGTACGCATATTTCATATAAACAGAGGGAGAGAAAAGGAAGGGGGTTGTGTGTTTGGTGCTGGCACACCGATTTACGGAGATATCAGTATAGATGTGACTACGATTATTGTATACATCCGACATGCAAGCGAAGCAGATAAAAGTTATGTCTCTTACAACTAAAATCACGAAGAACTCCTGCTGTGCTTCTAGTGATAAATTCTATATATTTTGCAATTAATTTACACATGAATTGCAATTGAAATTGTGCTTCGAGTAGTAATTAATTCACTAAATTGCAATTGAATTGTACATCTAAATTTCAAATCTTGTATTAAGATGAAGTAACATTTAAATTAATATAAAGTAAGGTACTTCACCTCTCTAGGTGGAGTTGCTTACTTCGCATGTGAGTTTTGCGGTTAGAGTTACATCAATCTTACAATCTTTCTTCTCTTTATAAGCTTAATTCACCAAATTCCAACTAAATATAATTAATTCAATCATTTGAAATAAGCAATTTAGTTCGAATTAAATTTTACTCCACAACTAAACATGACCCTAGGATCTAAGAGAGAGTTCAAAAGAGAAACATGTGTGCCCAACGATCTTTTATATATTTTAATTGTACTAAGAAATGAGATTTTATCCCGTTCGTTTTCTGAAAAACAAAAGGTGCAGGTTTTCCAACGATCTTTTATATATTTTGATCAAATGAAGAAATGAGATTTTATTTCGTCCGTTTTCTGAAAAGAAAAAAAAAACCATTAGTTTACAATTTGATATATTGAAAAGTACCTTTTCCTGTGTTTCAACTTTCAAGACATGCTGAATGAAAAAAAAAAAAACACGTTTTTGAAAAGAAAAAAAAAAGATGCTATAAATTTGACATGCTGTAATTTAACTTTATTATTCATTCGAGTTTCAACTGTATTTACTTTATCTGATCTCAAATAGAAATTTAAAATTAAATGTAGATACTTATCTTCATTGTAAATGACATGAAATTATAAACAATTTTTCTAATCTTTTAATTATCCAGCAACGATATATCAAATTAATTATCGCATTAAAAATTATGGTTTTGTAGATCATGTGAGATTTAAAGTTTTAAATTTCTCTTTAATGTGATGGCTTCTCCCTCACAATTATCCCAAATCAATATACCATTCGATTTACTTTACGAATTTTGCATGATATCAATCTAACAACTAAGGTTTAACTTATTTTTTAAGAACTTTGCAACAAGTCAATCCAACAATTAAGATTAATCTTATTTTTGGTCAAAATATCTTTTTTTTTTATAAAAAGACTGGCAGGAGCTACCAGTATTTTTATCGAAATATCAACAACAGAAGTAACGTGCGATTCCATACAACCAAGTAATAAATCGATTAATATTAACGAAAAAAAAGTTGTAGTATTCTATCGTAAATTCATAATAAAATAGCCCGATTTTTTTTATTTCTATCCAAAAAAAAAACTATTTTTTTAGAAATAACCAGTTTGACACTGGATTTCAAAAACTATCCAAAATAATTTTGCTGTTTCAAGGCCTAAAACTGCAAAAAAAATTTGCGGTTTTACAATTCCAAAACCACGTTTAAAAAACTAAAAAAAACTAAAAAAACCGCAAATTTTTTTGCGGTGTTTCAATTCAAAAACCACTGTTTAAAAAAAAAAAAAAACCCCGCAAATTTTTTTTTGATGTTATACTATTTTTTCATTTTTTTTCAGATTTTTTTTATTTAAATAGAAATATTTATAATTTATTTATTTTTTGTATTGAAATATTAGAAATATTTAATATATTTCTTTGAAAATAGATGAAATACTATATAATTTGATTTATTAGAAAGACTGCTACAAATAATCCGGATTAATATTTTTCATGCCGGATTTTCTTTCGGTTGTAAGAAAAATTAATATATTCATTTATGTGTTAATGGAAAAAAATAAAAATGCTTGGAGTCTGAGTTATTGATCACGGTTCAAAAATCACTTCTAACTTCTAAGTCAATATAGAAAATATTATAATCCTTCTAGTGCATTTAATTTATAAAAATTTATTTCTATTTAAAAAAAAATATTTAAGTTATTTAATGAATGTTATTAAAAAGAATTCTCAAAATATATACAACTTTTTATAAATTAAATGTACTAGAAGGATCACAATATTTTTTGTATTCCCTAGAAGTGACTTTTAAATCGGGATCAATAACTCAGACTCCAAACATTTTTTTTTTTTTCAATTACTCATAAAGAAATATATTAATTTTTCTTACAGCCGCAAAAAATCCGGCATAAAAAATATTGATCTGGGCCATCTGTAGCAGTCTTTCTAATAAATCAAATTATATAGTATTCCATCTATTTTTAAAGAAATATATTAAATATTTATAATATTTCAATACAAAAAATAAATAAATTATAAATATTTCTATTTAAATAAAAAAAATTCTGAAAAAAATGAAAAAAAAAATGTAACCGCAAATTTTTTTTTTTAAACAGTGTTTTTTGAATTGAAACACCGCAAAAAAAAATTTGCGATTTTTGTTTTTTTTTTTAACTGTGGTTTTAGAATTGTGAAACCGCAATTTTTTTTTTGCAGTTTGAGTACTTTTTAAAATTCAGTGCAGCTTTGGTCATTTAAAAAAAAAAATTTAATATTTATAAAAAAATCGGTAAAATAGCCATCCAAAATCAGCGTATAAAAGATCCTCATCTCCACATGTTGAGGTTTACAAGTATTGACTTTACCATCGCACTTCTCTTTACCAACCTAATGTTTTTTTTTAATGGAATAATTATATTCAATTCATTGTGCAAACTATGCATGATAATCTCAATATTAGTATAATTTATTATGCATCTTTGCATATTGACTCTTATGAAATTTATTAATCATAAAAATTCATAATATGGCATAATTCTAAGTGTAGGCGTGTGAGTATACAAATTTAAATATTAGAACAAGTTAAATCAATTTTTATGTCTTGTTTTGCGAGCAAATTTAATTTTAAATAGATATTAAAATCATGTCAATATTTTTTTTTATCACATTGAACCAAAAACATATTTTAAATTTATATAACAAAGGAAATTAATTCAACTTTTTCTCCAACATAAATTTCTCTGTGGTATAATTTTTCTGTGGTTATATATGTACCTAGTAATTAACTCTGCGGTATAATTTGTTAGGTCTTGATGTACTAATCTGATATATTTCTCTATGCTTTTGATATTGTTCATGGTTGTTTAGGATAATATCTTTAGATATTTCAGAGCAGTGTGTGCTTTGTAGTTAGTTTGACAAATACTCTGATGTGGTACTAGCTAATTAGTAATTAGTACCAAACTTAGTAACCAGTATTAGATTTTTCAATGAAACTGGCATGGGTTTCACGCACTTTTATAAAAAAAAATAAGAAGAAGAAGAAGAAAATCGTTCAACTTTTGTTTTTGCTTACAAATTGTCTATAACTTCTATGCAATGGGTAAATTAATTCCAACAATAATTAAATTTAAACGGTTGAGATTGAAAATGAAATAGATGATAAAGTTGAGTAACCTCTAGGAAATCTGTCCTTTATTTTGTAAAATTATTTTAGACTGCTTGATAAATATTTTATTGAATTAAGCACGACACATCAAGTGTTTAGAGCTTCCGAATTTTTAGTTGGCATTTGAAAAAAAATAGAGTTGGTATGAGAGGTGGCATGGCATTGGATAAAATTCTAATATTAACGGGTACTTAGATTATATCAGAATGCCGCTCTTAGACAATACACAGAAGATGATGTTTGTGCACTACTTTTATATTTTACTGCAACATTCTTACTTGAATTTTGCTCTTTTGAGAATGTGTCATTTCGGAACGGCACTTAGATATAGTCTAAGTACCGGTTAACATTGAAACCTTTTTCTAATATGTTGTTTAACTTTGAATTCTTTTTTTTCAAATGCTAACTAAAAAAATTCGGTTAAAGCTCTGAATGAATAAAGAAAAAGACGGGTTCTTCAGCTGTGTTTGACGAGTTTGTAGTACTCCTAAAAAATTCAAATTGTTGTGTGTTAATCAGAAAATAAATCTTAACAAAATATAAAATTACGTTTTGATTCTTAAACTTCGGTTAAAAACCAACTGAGTCGCTGAATTTTATTTGCACTATTTTTTTTAGAACTTTCGTGAAAAGAAGAAAAAAAAACAAGTTGGTCTGTGAACTTTGTAAAGAATAAAATTAATTATTCAAGTTCTCTTGAAAAACATATTACTTCTTTTGACAATAAATGATGACAAAAATATTTCGTGCTGCTAAGATGTTCTCTTTTCAATTTTCTTTCTTTGTCAGCTTTTAATTTTTTTTTCTGGTATCTATATCAGTGGCTTTTTCTTTGAGAGATGAATGTTTCGGTCCTATTAATTCGGTTTTCAGCTCAGTTTGATTCAGTGTTTTTTTGGCTGCACATTTTTCTGAGCAGTGACTGTCCTAGTTGTTGTTGTAAACAATCTAATGCTCTATTGGATTAATTTGCAATACATATAAATATTAAATTTTATAATTTTTTTTATTTGAGATGTTTACAGGTTTAAACGCTACAACAATATGAGTGATCAAGAAAAGTATCAAGACATGATTTATGATAAACAAATACAATATGAATTGGCTAAATCATGAAGAGTAAGATATTTTATTTTTAACATCATTATATTTGAAAATATGATAAAGTAACTTTGAGATTGTGCTGTCTGAGTCCAACCGTTATCAACGATTATCAATCTGTTGTAGCAATTAAAGTCAAAATTCTGAATTGAAAAATTAATTTTCTAAGTAAATTCAGCACAAATCAACTAGTGGCGAACCGTTGGCAACAATTAATTGGTCAAACACTAGAATGTTTGATTAAAGCACAAGCAAAATCCTAATTTGCAGATTGTCAGATCTGTGCCAACCTTTATAACGGTTGATGGCAAAATCTTGAATTGGTTTCCTTTTCTGTTATCTCTCTGTATAAAGAAGCTTTGATTGTTTTCTTTCAACCAAGCTAGTCACCTTTGAGGAGCAAATTTTGAATCCTTTGAGAAGTTAGAGTAATTTTAATGATTCTTAGGATTCGTGTTGAATTTAGAGTCTCTAATGCTCGATCTTCATGGATTGTGTTGACTTTCCGCGTGTTATAAGAGCTCACCGGTTCTATTTTGTACGACCTTTCTCATTGGATAATTGAAAGATATGCCGAGAAGCGATCGCAACGTTTCGAAGATATGGGCCTTATTTTGCCGAACTCCGTTATCATTTCTTATGTCAACTTCTTTAAACTCATCTATTTATTTACTTGGACTTGAGATTTTTTATTTATTGAACATTCACTTGATGAAAATAATTTTAAATTTTAAAAGGCCTCATACTCACTCTCTTCTAAGGTGCCATCGGAGACATCGCTGGTTTAGTTGATTCTGTTTTTGATCCGGTTTGATTCAGTATCTTCTCAGCTACGAGCCTGCGATGCGGTATAGTTTGCTAGAAGGATCAAGACAAATATGTGTACAAAAAAAATAATCACTAGACTTATATCATAACGCACAAAGAAAACAATCACTAGACTCGTATCATGATATAAAATAATGATAATTAAATTTGTATTTACGGGATGCACATACTCCATGTATATTTTTTATTTATTTTATAATTGAATATTTTTAAAGATACTCGTTGTCTCGTTGTAATAATATCATGTAACAACTAGTTTGTAATACTACAATTGTTTAGAGACTTTTAATAAAAACAAAAAGTTAATACTTCGTACCTACGTTATAAAGGTGATGGGAACAGTGTGTTTTGTACTTTATACGTGGATCGTCTCATAAAAATCAGATGGTTTTGATCACGAAATGAAATATTTTTTACAAAATCAGATTGTAATTTGGAGTAGAACTAGGGTGTTCTTAAGCTCACTAAAGTGTTTGATGAGCTTAACTCCAAAATCTATTAAATTGGTTTTAAATAACGAATCCGAACTATTGGAATCCGTCTACCTTACGAGTGATGCGTCTACATGTGAAAATTTTAAACATTCGAATTAATTTAGTATAAAGTCAATTGGTCAAAATTAGAAAGTTAATAAATTAATTTTAGTGCATTCATTTTTTGAACGTTTTTTGACCGCTTGATTTTATACTAAATTAATTCGAATGTTTAAAATTTTCACATGTAGACGCATCACTCGTAAGGTAGGCGGATTTCAATAGTTCGGATTCGTCATTTGAAATCGATTTGATAGATTTTGGAGTTAAGCTCACCAAACACTTTGGTGAGCTTAAGAACACCCTAGTTCTACTCTGTAATTTGAACCATGTTATTTTGATCAGATGGCTTGCAAAAATTTGCGAAACATCCTTAACTCTTATGATGATCAGTGTTCAGTCCGAACACGATATGTAGGAAAGTTTAAAGACTAATTTAGACTTTTTCTTAAAACAAAAAAAAATTGGACAACAAATGGCTTATAAAGCATTTACGGGCAAACTCTCTTTTTCCAAAAATAATAATCAACTTATCATATTTTCACACAAATTAATTAGATGTGAACAGGATGGGAATCAATATTTAATTTTGTGATAAAAATAATGCTCTCCGTTCAAAAGATTGAAAAATTCAAACTTAACTAAAAAATTACCGTAAATATTAAATAATTTAATGACTTAATCTCAATATATTTTTCTAAAAAAATATGAACGAAAGGAGATTATGATATACATCCTGCGTGATCTAATGAACCAAAAGAGACAAACCTAACGCAATTCGACTGTCTGAAACTCTGAATCCAGAACAAAAAATGAAACGCTGTATCAACTCCCGAATGAAAAGAGAGTTGTCTTGATGTGAACACCATCCATGGTTAATCTGAACATAAACTGAAGTTATCGGAAACAAATTCCTAACGGACCTTTAGCGCGTCCTGGGAAGAGATGGGATAAATCACCAAATTGAACTGGGATAGGAATATCAGATGGATATGCCTGTGCCACTTGGCTCGTTACGGTTACAGAATTTAATGATTTGTTATATTTTAGAGTGAGGGTGGTCCAATGGGGATGAGTATTTGTGTGGTCTGATAGGGATAGAATAATTATTAGCTGAATCCAACAAAATTATATCGGTACCGATATAAATTTAAATTATAGGGAGTTTGCTTTGAGATTTGTGCTAGGTTAAAGCGGATAATGCAAATCTCATTCCTTTTAGTAGGGTATCATACTGGATCTCAACTTGATTTGATAGGCATCAGATCAAATTCAATTTGATATTTGTTCGGAACTATCTAATTTAAATTAAAATTCATTTGAACTTAATCTGAACAAATTTTAAATTGTCCGTGTGAATTAAGATTTTTTTTTTGTATGGTCATATCCATTAACATTCATTGTAATTATTTTACAAGCACAAAATAAAGCCCTAATCACTAAATCACAAGTAAATATTTGATATTTTATTAAAGGATCATGATAATAATCCTCGCAGGTCTATCCCCGCAAAAAAAATCCGCACAAACTGCCAAAAATATCATGGGGGACCGCTCGGTCATTAATAAGCGTTTCGTAACCTGTTAGTATTTAACTTGAAGCATCAAAGTATTTATCTTGAATTTGCAAAGAATTAATCCCTATACAATGATCTCTATTTATGAAAGAATAAATCAATCCATCAATTGTCTCCGTACAAAATTTTCTATTTTTTTGAATCGTCCCCGCATAACTGGGGACCATTAAATAAACAATTTCCTCATAAATACTTGTCAATTATTTCCACACAAATTTTTTTTTTTTTTTTTGGATTGTCCCCGCACAACTGGGGACCATCAAATAAACAATTCCCTCACCCAATGATAAATACTTTATGTTACATGGATAAATACTTTATGCTACATGGATAAATATCCATGTTTCTCAAACATAATTGCAACTTTCATCAAAACAACAATAATAAATACTTCTCAAACATAATGATAAATATTTTATGTTATATGAATAAATACTTTATGTTACATGGATAAATATTTCTCAGACATAACTGCAACATTTAGTAAAACATCAATGATAAATACTTCTCAAGCATAATGATAAATACTTTATGTTGTTATGCTAAGTGCATCACTAATTGCTCTAAAAACTGAAAATAATCGCAATTGAAAGTAAATAGATGAGTTTAGATAAAATTGACACGCGGGATGATAACGGAGTTCAGAAAAACAAAGGCCTATGTCTCCGAGGCTTTGCAACATCTTCTAGGTGCGCCTTTCTATTACCCAATACGAAATGATTACAACTTGTGAACCATTGAGCCCTTACAATCCAAACGGGAAGTCAATCGGACAACTAGAGATGAGAACAAGGTCTCTAAGTTTAAGCTACTCAAGAGAAACACTCAATAGATTACTCTAACCTAATCTAACTCAAGATTAGTGAAGTGAGTTTGAGGTTGTTTGAGGTATTTTAAAGTTTGAAGCTTTCACAACAATGAAGTAACTAAAGCTCTAAGAAAATCGCTTTTTAGAATATTAGGATCGGCTGAGATGCTTTGAGAAGAAAGCTCAAAACCTTATTTATAGAGACAACTATTTAATGAGTTGTTTGACCTAAAATATTACCAATATTTCATAAAACGTTACAACGTTTTAGTTCAAAATGCGATTTAGGATTTTAATTTTCTGACAGCTGTGAAATTAATCAAAACGTTACCAACGATTGTATAACGTTTATGTAATGTTTTTCACGGTAAAATTTTGATCAAAAATAAAAATTTATGAAGTTCAGATTTAATTAAAACGTTACAACTTTTGTCAAACGTTACAACACTGATTTAATTAAATCGCTGTAATGATTGACAAACGTTACCAACATTTGTAATTAAATTTGAATTTGTCATAGCTGTACTTAGCATTTCTGACATTGCTGAAAACGTTACCAACGTTTGTTCTCTGTTTAAATAACCTCAAACTTACTTTACCAATTTTCTGATTTTACAATTTATATTCTTGATAAGTTATCTTCATGATTTCTCCAGTCCAAGTATTTCATATTATAATTCCATTTGACTTGAACCTGTATATCTTTCAAAAATAGAAGAAATCGTAAAATTCAATAATTGTATGTTTTTGCAAATTAGTCAAATAGACGAAAAAGATTATTGCTAGATCAACATATATTACATGGATAAGTACTTTATGTTATATGGATAAATACTTCTCAGACATAATTGCAACTTTCAGTAAAACATCAATAATAAATATTTCTCAGACATAATGATAAATATTTTATGTTACATGGATAAATACTTCTCAGACATAGCTACAACTTTTAGTAAAACATTAATGATAAATAGTTTATGTTATATGTATAAGTACTTTATGTTACATGGATAAATACTATATGTTACATGGATAAATATTTTATGTTAGCGGAAATTATTATTAAAGAAAAGTATAATTAATGCAAGGATTATTATTTTATAACAGTATAATTAATACAGGGATTGTTATTAAATGACAGTCTAATTTAGTGTGGGGATAAATGAAAATTATTAGCTGAATAAATGGGAGAATAAATGGCTGTTAAGAAAGTTAATATTGAGGAGAGAGAGTGCGGAGAAAAATGGAGGACAGGATGAGGGGATTAGTATAATTATTTTTTATTAAAATGGTTTGACTATATAATTTTTTTTTCAAGATACATAACTAAATGTTTGAAATTATAAGAGTAATTGAGCACCTCTGATTAACCTTTAGATCTTGCCTGGTTCTTGATTATCACCATATCATAACGAGGACTACTGTTTGATGAAAATCAAATGGTTTGCGTTGTTTAAAAAAAAAAAAAATCGATACTCTACCCTTTTCCATCCTCAATTAATCACAAATGATCAAGGTCACTTAATTTTGATTCGGGGTCGTTTGGAAACCCTCGTTTTCAACATTGTTTTCAAATAAGAGTGTTGTTGTGATTAGTTGTTCTACACAAGAGATTGTTATTTCGATTCATGCATCGATTGAACAAAAAAAAAATTTGAAATTTGAGATTCATATAAAATAATGATTTCGGGATCATGCATGATAAAAATAAGAAAGAAAATTTTGAGTTGTTCGAATTTTACGATATAGTAGCGAAGGCAGTATGGATTATTTATTGTTGTCGGAATTGAGCATCCATGGATTTTTTCTTTCAATCCCTATCAATCTAGCTACTTAATTGTAATAACACTTATGAATTCTAATCGTATTATTCATCTTTGGCAATAATCAATTATAATTTTTAATCTAATAAAACAATTCCGGCAATTTATTTTTTAGATTTTTTTTTTGCAGTGGAATTAATTAGTTGTCAATTTTTCTTTTCTTTTTTCCTAAGTTTTAACTTTTGCAGTGGACGGAGGAAACATAATTTGAGAAAAACCAATAGGTTCAAACTTTTATTTTGTTAGATTTAAATTATTTACATAATAATTAAAAAATATATATCAATTATCTATGATAACTTTCTTCAACGTTACAGTAGTTTTCTTAAATCAGAATTAAATCACATCTGTATCCGCTGTCCTCAAAATTAAGTTTCCTAGGCAGCCTGGTATGATCAGTGTGATTTGTATGATCCAATTTAAAATCAAACGGTCCAGATCAATCCGAACTTTTCACTGCAGTGTTGTAAAAAATGGCTGTTTAGGCCGATTAGTTGTTGATGGTGATCAAACCGTAACGGATTTTCTCAATTAATCAGTCAATTATTTTTTATTATAACTAATTATTTATTATTATTTTTAATTAATCGCTTGACGGTACATTACCCATCCAACAAGCACATATTGTTGTTTACAACACTGATTCAATGTAATCAATCAATTTTAGAGTGTACTCAGACCCTACGATACACAAAAGAGGCCTGGTGTATTATGGTTTCCAGACAACTTGCAAGAAAAAACATACAAAGCCAGAGAAGGCGATGTCAAAAGTACGAGATAGGAGTAGGTCCGATGGGCATTGGACCTACGTTTAGGTTCAATTAGCTCTATCACCATACAATTAGCATTAAGATCTGTGTGCATGAAAATTGATAAAAATTCATACGGATTTTAATACAGAGCGCACAATTTTTGATGCAATTGGATAGCCAGATCACCCATCAAATCAAAATAGATCCAATGGACATTGGACCTACTCCGCAGTGCAAAAGTACCCAAAAGACCAAAAGTGACAAAAAAATAATAATAATAAATACCCCAAGCTGCACACGATGCATGCACCGCAATATTTTATGGGTCCGCTTTACCAATTTGACCCGGTAAAAATATCCTAATCAAAACCCCCCTATACTTTTCCAAGTATACTATTAGCAACTTGAAGCTGTACTAACGCGGGTGGCCAACAAGATGCATGCATGTCTCCTATATTCTTTCGTCTCCCCCCTCCCTTTCAAACTAAGCAAACATTTATAAATTCCAAGTGGATTCTGATTTCTGAATCAACGCAATTCGTTCAGCGTACATACAAGTGGACTGGAGACGTGTAGCTACAGGATTGCACAAGTGGGAAGCGCTCCCTTAATATTTTTTATTAAGCGTTAAATTGAAAGAGGGGCAGATTGGTAAGGACCATGCAGTGGGCGGGTGGTAGCGGTACACGGGAACAGTGAACCGTTTCCGTTATACAGCTAAGCCGAGACGCAACTAGTCCAGTGGACGGTTGGTTATCCTGACCCGTTTCCAGAGAAACACTATTATTTGGTTTCTAGAAAAATATTTTATTAATTGTTGGTAGACAGAGGAAATTGAATTGGTTAACCAGCCATGAATGATGAATCCACCATAAAAATAGTTGCTTTGTTATGAAGCTAAATAATTTCTGGAACTTGTCCATCGATGGACGCATGAAATCAGATACGGGAGTCAAGAATTTTAAATTATGAAAATCAATAGTTATTATATACAATTTTATTTTATATAAATAAAAATTAATTTCACAGTACCATAATATTTTATTATAAATATAGAAAATTATATATAAATATAATTTTTTAATTAAAAATTATTTGATCTCGTTCTTTTTTAGTTAAATCCGTCTCTGCATGAAACGTATTTTGTGTTAAATACGAATTGTGTGAAAATTTAAAATTTATATATTACATATAATTTATACTTCAAAAAATAAAATTAATGCTTGCAAATAAAATGACGTACATTCATTGATAAATAGCCTGCACAATATTATCTCCAGCAATTAAAATGATTTTGGTTCTGTTCTTTTTCATTTCTAGATTACTGAATAAAGATATAAATATTTATGGTATATTAACAACGCAAGTAAAAATTGAAAACATTGAATTCTTTCTTGGTTGGTATTTTCTTATTTTATCTATGATACGGTGAATAAAAATATGCATATTTATGGTATATAACGCAAGTAAAAATTGAAAACATTGAATTATTTCTTGTTAATTTTTTCTTATTCTATCTAAGATACAACGAACAAAGATATGCATATCTATGATATATAACTAAGTAAATATTGGAACATTGATAATTCTTTTGTTAACTTTTGCTTGTTCTGTGTAATATACAATGGATAAAGATATGCATATTTATGACCGAAATTTTTATTAATATCTAAAAAAAATGATAAATTTCAGATTATATCCACTTTTGCGAAGGATTTCAAAAATTATCCAAACAGGTCAAAATCTCACCGGTTTCTCAACTTCTTTCCGGTTATTTTCTCACCGGTTCAAGAATTGGGACCGCTGAGATTTTGACTGGTTTCAAGAAAAGAAACCGGTGAGATTCTCACCAATTTTGTGTAAAACAGATTTTTTTTTAATTAATTATTTTTTCTATTGAAATATTAGAATGTTTAATATATTTCTTTGAAAATATATGAAATACAATATAATTTGATTTATTAGAAAAACTGCGACAAATAATTCGAATTAACATTTTTCAGGCCGAATTTTTCGCGGCGGTAAGAAAAATTATTATATTTGTTTATGTGTTATTGAAAAAAATAAAAATAATTGGATTCTGAGTTATTGATCCCGGTTCAAAAGTAACTTCTAAGTAAATAAAAAAAATATTGTGATCCTTCTAGTACATTTAATTTCTAAAAAAATGTATCTATTTTTGAAAAAAAAAATATTTTTAAATTATTTAATGATTGTTATTTAAAATGAATTTTCAAAATAGACCTAGAAGGATCACAATAATTTTTGTATTACCTAGAAGTGACTTTTAAATTGCGATCAATAACTCAAATTCAAAGTATATTTATTTTTTCCATAACACATAAAGAATTATATTAAATTATATCTATTTTCAAAGAAATATATTAAATATTTATAATATTTTAATAAAAAATAAAAAAATTATGTTTTGCAAAAAAAAAAAAAAAAAGGGTGAGATTTTGACCGGTTTTGGTAATTTTTGAAATCTTACACAAAAGTGGGTAGAATTTGAAATTTATTAAAAAAATTTGGATGTTAATAAAATTTCGGTATTTATGATAATATAACGTAAGTAAAAATTGTGTACATTGAATTCTTTCTTGTTGACTTTTTCTTATTTTCATACAGAACAATTTCTTATTTTCATATAAGATACAGTGAATAAAAATATATAACCTTAAATATAATCAATATATCTTTTGCTAAAACCAAAACCAATATATTATGTATCGGTTGAATTATTCATTGCAACTATTAAAATATGGGTTTCAATTTTTAGAAAGCCATGTAACATGACTATGAAGAAAATTTAGGAAAGAGTTTAAGAAGATAATTATATATTTTTGCAATATCACCAAACTAATACAGAAAAAAAAATCTCCGTTTTTTCAAAGGTTTTTTTTGTCTGCCCTTTAATCCAATTAAGAGACCTGAGCATACTTGGTTAGCTTTTAAGCAAGTTTGAAGTTATTTTGTTGTTCAATTTTTAAGAAGTGCACAACACAGTAGGATTCAAATTTGATTGAAAACAGCTTAACATAATTGCTTAAAATATTATTTTTTATATGAGTTACATGTCCACAATTAAGATTTATTAATAAAAATAATTTAAGAACTTCAACCTTCATATAATACCTTAAAAAAAATTCAAATTCGATTGTACAGCCAATAAAATTGCAAATGTACTAATACGGAACCATCTGTCACAGTAAAACGGAAAAAATGACAAAACCAGGTAAACAGTGGATGGTGGGACAGGTATCCATCGTATTTTATTGCAAGTGCTGCTGGGATGGGACCGCCCACGGATAAGTCAAATGAATCAAAGCACAGAGGGGCCGAACCCAACCCATCTGGCCTGAGAGGGGGTAAGCATCCATGGCACGGAGGTGCCAAATACATTGAACCTTGCTAGCTGGTCTCTTCCTGGGCCCCGCTCCCTGCTCAAAAGCGGTGAGTACACCCCCTGTGATCCTCGTTTCCTCTTTTTTTATTATTGCATCAGCACTTTATAAAATATACACAGCCCGAATTATTCTTATTATATACTGTATACACACAATCGTATCCTCCAGCCTCCGTTACCGTTTCTTGTGGTCTCCTGCCAACGAAAAAGCAACGTCTTCCTTTTCTCTATCGCTAGTTATCCTCACCCCCCGATTCGCTCCTTTATACCCCCCACACGATTCAATTGGACCGTGGATCTACGCATCGACGCCATCTAACCGTCCGATTCTCCCACTTGCTTTTGGGTTACCTCGGGATATAGATAAAATAAGAGGTGCTCCACTCACCTCTCGTTTTAATACAAACTTCCTCTCTTCTCCTCCTACCTTCCCCCTTCTTTCTCTTCTGTTCTCTTTTTTCCCTATTCAATAGGGTTTCTAAATCGATACATGCTTTTTTCTTCTTCGGGTGAATTGATCTTGTAAATGCTTTCTGATAGTCACAGTTTGATAGATCGCGTGGTGTTGCTGCTGCTTCTCTCTCTACTGTCCGTGGCTTCGACCTGTCGCTTGGATTCCTTCCTCCTCCTGCAGCCATGCCAGCGCTTGTCAATTTTCCAGGTATTTTTCCCTTTCACTTCTGTTTAATTTGGCTAGTGGTTATTTCCAAAAGGAAAACAGTTCCCTGCAATCGTTGCTTTGACTAGATCCGATTAATTTGGGGCTTTTCTAACCAGAAGTTAAATTTATCTTATTGATTCCAAATGATCTGTGTGTGTAATTTTAAGAAAAAAAGAGAGTTCCGATTGTCTAATTTACATGATGAGAACTCTGCTAGTGTTGAGTCCTTGGGTAGTTTGATTTGTAGTTACTCATCGAACATAGAAATGATCAGTCTTCTTGCATTTTATGTTTTCCCTGGGATATCTGGTACAAGGGAAATGGTTAAATATAAGAGGAAGCTATTTATTTGTTTTTTTGTTCTGGCTATTGTGCTTCTCTAAATAAAATCCCTGTGCTAATAAACAGGCAAGAATGAAGTATGCACAGAGGGGTTTCTCTTCCCACACTATGCAGGGGTGGCTGCTTACCAACCCCCTTGCAAGAGGTCCCGCATCACTGCCCCCTTTTGCTTTGCTATTGATGATAACCAATTTGCCAAATTAAATCAGAAGGTGGTGGAAAAGAGGCCATGCTATATCGATGCTCTCCCTAACGAGTGCCTCTTTGAAATCCTGCGCTGCCTTCCTGGTGCTCAGGAGAGGTGTGCCTCTGCATGCGTGTCGAAGAAGTGGCTCTCTGTTTTGAGCTCCATCCGCTCATCTGAAATCCGTAAGGAAACCAAGACATCTTTGCCGGATCTTAATGAGGAGCCGGTGATTGATGTAGAGGAGGAGGTTGAGAGCGAGGAGTGCATACGCCGGACTTTGGAGGGAAAGAAGGCAACTGACATTAGACTCGCTGCCATATCGATCAGCAGCGGGTTCCGTGGTGGCTTAAGCAAGCTGCTTATCCAGGGGAGCCACCCGACACGTGGGGTCACTGACAAAGGTCTCGCTGCTATTGCACGTGGATGCCCGTCTCTCGCTGTTCTTTCAATCTGGAATGTGCCCCATGTAACCGATGCCGGTTTATCTGAGATTGCTGATGGGTGTCCCTTGCTGGAGAAGCTTGATCTAGTCCAGTGCCCGCTGATATCTGACAAGGGTTTGATTGCCGTTGTCCGCAAGTGCCCAAATCTGACGTCGCTTAATGTGGAATCGTGTGTGAGGGTTGGTAATGATTGCCTCCAAGCAATTGGTCGGTGCTGCCCCAAGCTGGCGTCAGTGACCATCAAGAACTGTCCGCTTGTGGGGGACCAAGGAATTATTGATCTTGTTTCCTCTGCTGGTGCCTCTTTGGCTAAGGTTAAGCTTCATGGTTTGAACATTGGTGACCATGCTATTGCTAATGTGGGTTTTCATGGAAAGGCAATCACTGATCTGACTCTGTCAGGTCTCCAATCAGTGGCTGAGAGGGGTTTCTGGGTCATGGCCAATACACTCGGTCTCCAGAAACTGAAATCCGTGGCAATCATATCTTGCCCTGGGCTAACCGATCTCGGTCTTGCATGCATTGCTAAATGCTGCCCGGGTTTGAAACAGGCTCACCTTCGCAGATGTGGTCAGGTATCAGATGCCGGCGTGAAGGCATTCTTTGAGGCAGCAACATTGCTGGAGAGTCTCCAGCTCGAGGAGTGCAACAGTATCACACTTAACAGTGTTCTTTCTGCACTCATTGTGTGTGGCCCCAAGTTCAAATCCCTTTCTCTGGTGAAATGCTTGGGGATAAAGGATATCATTACCCCTCCTGGCATGGTTCAAATCCCGTCATGTGCCTCCCTTCGTTGCCTGACTGTCCGCAATTGCCCTGGGTTCAGTGATGCCAGCATGGTCATGGTGGGCAAGATCTGCCCCATGTTGGAGAGCATTGAACTGAGCGGCCTTGGCGAGGTCAGTGACCACGGCCTCCTTCCCCTGATCAACACCTGTGCTGGTCGGTTGGTGAATGTCAATCTCTGCAAAAATGCAAATCTGACAGACCTTGCTGCGATTTCTCTGGTGAAGGCAAATGGAAACACCCTCAAGTTGCTTAACCTAGATGGCTGCAAGAAGGTGACTGACAAGACTGTAATGGAAATTGTGGAGAGGTGTGTCGTGCTTGAGGAGCTAGATCTGTCGAGGTCCATGGTGAGTGACTTTGGTGTTGCTGCCCTGGCATCTGCCAAGCAGCTTAAACTGCGGGTGCTCTCTTTGGCCGGCTGTCAAAAGCTGACTGGGAAGAGCGTGCTTTCATTGGGGAAAATGGGGAGGTCTCTTGAAGGGCTCAATCTCCTATCTTGCAATCTGGTAAATAGCTACAATCTGGCATCACTGGAGGAGAAGCTCTGGTGGTGTGACCTCCTCATTTAATCAATCCAGCTCTGATACTCCAACATTTAAGTATATGAAGAACAGGTGGTAGTAGTGAAAGTTTTTTGGGGTTTCTTTTTCGGCTCGTGTCAGAAACAGACATTGGGCTTTCGTATTTTGCACAGGACATGGTTATTTGTGGGGGAGCTTTTACCGAATATCCTATTTTTTTCAGATTCTCCTTTCCAGGGAGTGTCTGTTTTTGGGGATATTTGGTTGCTAATTTCCTCCTGTTGTGACCCTGGTCCTCGTGGCTGCAGTTACAAACCGATTCCTGGTTTTTATGTAGTTTGTTAAGTCCGGAGCTGGTATTTCCTGTTCAGGTGCTTTGGCTTTGTTTCTTTTGTTTTGTTTCAAAGGCTGCTAGCTATTAGCAGTTTTTCTAGTTTCAATGTAATGGGTAGGTACGCCCTCTAGCTGTTTGATTTCCTTGTGGGAAGTTGGTGTTTATGAGAATGTCCTTGTATTGTGGCTTGTTGTATGAAGGTTGCTTTTGTGCAGTTCTGTTTGGATGCCTGGTTATACAATGGGACTCAAGTTAGTGTCACGACCTTTTGTTTATGGTTTGTTTTTTAGCTTGAGTCCTGCTTTTTACAGGCTAATGGTTGAGAACTGTAATTGCTGCAACTTTTATCTTAATAATAATAATAATAATGAAAGTATATTATGGTTTGTGTTATAATTGTGATTCTGTTCATCTCTCTTTGGTATGCTTTTGATACTGATCCTTTCTTGGATGCAATTGAAACATTCCATTATTTGCGATTGTATATGTGATTGTGTTCATTGCTCTTTGGTATAATTTTGTTAATGTTTGAGAAGTGTACCTCTGTAGTCTCAAAGAAATGAGAATTCAGAATTGAGAAGCGAACCCTTGCTGCTTCTATAATCTATCTTAATAAAGATGGTGATCATGATCGTCTATGGCTTGTGTTACATTTGAGATTGTGTTCATTAATTTATGGTTTGTCTTTTGTATTTTTATTTATTTTTAAAACTCGGTAGAGGCTACTGAGATATGGTTTTTCTTTTGTGCTCATCCTTTTTTTTCTTTCAAAAGTTGAATTGTTATCTTGTTGGTTTTGGCTTTTTGGTGGTACGCGTTATACTATAGGTCTATAATAACACTTGGTAATGACAATTAGCACTATAAATAAATGTCTTTTCTTGTGATGGCTGTATGATTGGTAATTGAATCATGACTAACCGACTAGGTTCAATGCATTCCTTTCAGGAGCCTTTCACATGTCAAGGTCCACTTGTATGATTATCACTTCTCTACAAGTGTAAAATATTTAGCATTTGTCTTCCAAATTATTATTATCCAGCAATTCTCTAGTTCAAACGAAGATATGTTTGGTTGAGATGAGAATAGGTTATTTTTGAAGTTAAGTTATTCGGAATAGCCTATTCGGTGGTTAGTTGGTTAGTTGAGTTAGAATAGTTATAATAGGGAATTTAAACTTTTTATTTTAGGGTTAATTTTCTATTTACCATTTTAGGGGTAAATTCGAAACATTTCTTCTTAGTTCTCACTTATCCGCAGGAAGGAATTAGAATTCACGACAAGTATCACCAAGTTGAAGAAGGCAACTTTTTTTTTTTTTGAAAACCTGATAGTTGCTATCAGGGGGTAGATAAATGAAAATTAAAATACAAATACAACCAAGAATCAAACAAGACTTCTAGCATCAGCAATGTTGCAGCCACAGAAGAGACTCCGACCAAGCCTTATTTGCAGCTCCTCTCGGTTCTAAGCATTTGCCTTCAAAAATTTTCCTTCCAAAGAATCCAACATGCAGAGAAGAAAAGAACTCCCTACATCTTCTTAGTTAACCGGCCTTTACATGCCCGCCATGACCTAGTAACCGTTAGCTGGACCGAGTTTCCTACCTGCAACAAAGGATAGCCCAGCAGCCTGCCATACCACCTCCAAAAAATTATTGCATATTCGCAATGGAAAAGAATATGTGATGTGGTCTCGAGATGACACGATTGGGATTTTTTTTTTGAAATAGAATTAGTTTTAAGGATTTTACTGGAAACAGCTCTGCTCTGATTAAAGTTCGAAAAATAGCCTTCACCGACCCTAGGGATCGGTGGAGCAAAAAACAGAAGCTCTACACCGACCCTACGGATCGGTGGAGCATTTTTTTACCCTGCCACACGCCACACGCAATTTTACACCAAAATAACCCTCCACCGATCCTACGGATCGGTGTAGCCCCTGATATCTCCACACCGATCCTGTGGATCGGTGGAGGCAATTCCTATAACCCAATCTGCAGCCCTCTCTCTTCTTCCTCTTCTCTTCTATCTTCTTCTCTTCCCTTCCTCCATTATTTTTTCTCTATTTTCATTATTTCGTATTTTTCAAATCCAATAAAAAAGTTACCAAATTAACAGATCGCCACCACCATTGTACTCAGCATCGTCTTCTGATTGTTATTGTGAGTTTATTTTTACTTATTTGTTTATATTTAGTGTTGTAAAATTAAAAAATATTTGGAGTTAATTTAGTGTTTGATTTTTTTTTTTTTTTTCATTATTCAATAAAGAAGTTGCCAAATTAACAGATCGCCATCACCATTGTACTCAGCATCGTCTTCTCATTATTATTGTGAGTTTTTTTTACTTATTTGTTTATATTTAGTGTAGTAAAATTAAAAAATATTTGGAGTTAATTTAGTGTTTGATTTTTGTTCAGCAAAATGTCACTGCTATTGATCAATGTGTATTATGGTGGTAACCTCCAAAACACTTCAACAGGTGTTGGTTATAACATAGGGGCTGCATTTACCTTTACTGTATCTGATTCTACTAGTTTTGCTATTATAAGACGGCAGATATACGTTGGACTTGAATTGCTTCCGAGTCGAGTCAAATTGACAATCAGGGTACATATGAACACAGCACAACCCGGATCGTACCATTTCTCACTATTTCGGATACAAAATGAGAAAACTTGGGATGTCATTAAACAAACTGCAGCTCAAGTTGCTGGATTTAAGGTTATAGAATTGGTAGCTGAGGCGCACCATGGTAGAAACCAAATGGGTTATGACCCGTGTCCAGATAGTTTGCCTGGAGGTAGTAACACACCGTCGGTTCAGACCGACTTTCATCCTGAGTCGGGCAGTGTACCTGTACCCACCTACACACCTCCGGTTCAGGCCGGCGATGACGCTTGTGAGCAATCAGATAAAGACACAGAAACTGATACAAGTTCTTTTGATGATGATGATGATTCGGCTGAAGCATGGGATGCAGATATGGACGAAGTGGAGGCTGAAATGAATGGCCAAGAAATATTAAAGGATTGGCACAAATCGATCCCATTCCTCAATCGGGGAGATAGGCATCCATGTTCATCATTCCACGATCAATTGCCAATGCCATACAAGGATCGTGCATTTCTGGAGAACCCCCCCAGGTCAGATGAAAAATTTGCTGAAGGTCAAATGTTTGAATCAAAAGCCAAACTAAAATCAGAACTTGCTGCTTTTCACCTAAAAAAGAACACAGAGTTAGATGTGGTAAACAACAATAAAACTAAGTATAGAGTTGCATGTAAATCTTCTAAATGCCAATGGAAATTGTATGCAAAGGTAGTACCAACAGGTGCTTGGACAATTTTCACCAACCCGTTTGTCCACACATGCTTTGGAAGTGCTCAAAGGTTGGATAGTCATCAAATGACTGCCAGAGTAATTGTTGATATTATTAAACCGACTTTGCAAGAAGATCTGGAGTTAAACATTAAAATGGTCAAGCATTTGGTTAAAGTTAAATTTGGGACAGTAGTGTCCTCGTATAACAAGTTGTGGAGAGGTAGGGAACTTGCAATTGCGGACTTGTTTGGGAGCTAGGAGAAGTCTTACGAGCTGCTGCCATCGTTTCTGGGTGCCATCAAAGCATCTAATCCAGGTACACAGTACCTACTAGAGGATGAACCATCAAGTAAGTTTAATATCAATATTTTCAATAGGGTTGCATGGGCATTTGGGCCGTGCATTGAAGCATGGCCTCATCTTCGGCCTATTATCAGTGTTGATGCCGGGTTCTTATCCGGAAGATACAAGGGTAAACTTTTTATGGCTTGTGCTTACGATGCAGAGCAACAACTCTTGCCACTTGCATTTGCAATTTGTGAAAAAGAGTCTATAGAAAATTGGGGTTGGTTTATGAATTGGTTGCATATCAATGTTGTCGGGCCAGGAAAAATATGTGTTGTCTCAGACCAGCACATTGGTATACGAGGGGTGTTTGAGGCTCCTAATCTGGGATGGTGTGAGGAAAAGGGTGAAGCTGTCCACCGACTGTGTTCGCAGCATATTTGTGAAAATATTTGGAAAAAATACCCCGAAAAGTGGATCAAAAATGTATTCAAGAAATATGTTGCCAAAAAAAAAATCTTGAGATTTGAAGAGGGGATGGAATTGATTAGGCAAAGAGATGCAGCCGTACATGACAACATTATGAAATTTGGTAAACGGCTCCGCAACTCTGATGTAGAGCCTTTGGCTCTGCATAAGTGGGCACAAGTGCATGATGGAGTCCTCAATGATGGGGTATAATGACAAGTAATAGCTCTGAAGTACTAAACAGTGTATTTAGGATTGCCAGGCAACTACCTGTGTGTGCAATTGTGGATAAGACCTTTTATAAGTGTGTCGACTGGTTTGTAAATAGGCGGGAGGCCGCGATTGGATGGGAGGCAACTGGATTGGATTTTTCGTTGAACATTACTGAGATTTTACATCGTCGTAATAAGAAAGCAAGTAAACATGAGGTACGAGCGATGTATGCTGGCCATAACGACTATGAGGTTATTGATAATAATGGACTTCTCGAGACAGTAAGTTAATCATTCGATAAATCTAATTATTTACTTTCATGTAATACATTTGATGTAAATATATTTGACAGTAAGTTAATCATTTTTTTAATTGAAGGGTGTTCGTGGCTCAGTGAAGTACTATGTTACCTTCCCTGCAGAAGGAATGCCTATATGTAGTTGTCGGAGACCTCAATTAACAGGTATCCCATGTAACCATGTTCTTGCAGTTTGCTTCGTGAGGAGGCTAAATCCTATCGACTATGTTAGTTCATATTACAGTTTATAAAATTATATAAGCACTTGGTCTGGTCGATTCAATGGATTTGGAAATAAATGGGATTGGCCATTGTATAATGGACCCATTATAAGGCCAGATCCGGATAAAGTAAATAAGGGTAGGAGAAAACACAAGCGGAGAATAATGACTATGGACAAAATGGAGGCCCCTGCCACGAGGCGAAATGCTCGACAACATAATCAATAGTCAACTGCAGCAAGACATTCGGGTATAATAATTTATAAATTCAAAAGACAATTCGTTTGCATAATTACCATTTTATTTCAACTAAGTTGTACTCATTTTGTAACAGGTGCATCGACTCGATAAAACTGAGAAATTTATGTTTATATTGTTTTATGGATTTCTAAATTTACATTAATGTATCTTATTTAGACATTTTTATTGTATTGTAAGAATTTACTTTGGGAAGAAAGCCCAAAGCCCTATTTATAGAAACAGCTCCAGAATGAGCAAATTGAGTTAAAACGTTACCAACGTTTTATAAAACATTACAACGTTTTAGCTCGATTTTAAATTTAGGTTTTCTTTTTCTGTGAGATTGTCCCAATCGTTACCACCGATTGTATAACGTTATGTAACATTTTTCACTGACTCAAACTTGATAAAAACAGGAATTTGTAAAGCACAGAATTAATTAAATCGTTACAACGTTTATAAAAACGTTACAACATTTGGCTGAAAACGTTACAACGTTTTACAAACGTTACAACGTTTTACAAACGTTACAACGTTTTACAAACGTTACAACGTTTTACAAACGTTATCAACGTTACCTACATATCTTTCAAAACTAGAAGAAATCGTAAAATTCAATAATTGTATGTTTTTGCAAATTAGTCAAATAGACGAAAAACATGTTAACGCCTTCGTCGTCACCTTGGTCTAAGGGCGTCACTCCCGGGAGTGTACGGATCAGTAGAATTCCTTATTCGGCCTGCTGGAAGAGGTGGATCTGAAGTAGATGGACCGTAATTTGCATTGGATGGTCCCGCCTCTGCAGATGATGGTCCCATTGCACTAATGCCTCCCATTAATTCATTGAGCATGAACTGAGATATAGATCCAGACTCTGTGCCTCTCATAAAGCTGTCCCACACCTGGGGAGGCTCTGTAGTTGCAGGGCGATTATAATACTGATCAGGAAAATCATCATCCAAACTGATCATGTCCAAGTCCATAGGTATCCCAGCACTATCGAGTATGCCTCGGAAGATGTGAATCTGATCAATATCCTCCATAATGTCACGAGCATGCTCAAGTATAATCTTGCCATATGCCACTTGTCCCGGGGTCTTGACCATTTCTATTGCCTGCATAGTGCATTGTATCTCTCGAGCAATCTACATAACACATTTCGAAGTATGACATATTGCACATTAATATTGAAAAATCTAGTTTGATTGAAAAAAATAAATAAATAATGTACGAACCACACGGGAATGCCTATGACCATGAGGAACGTATGCCAGTGTAGCAACATCTCCTGTTCGCGGGGGAGCCTGACGTCGTAGAGCTTCCGGATTGTTATCTGATAGATACACTGATCTCATACCACGTGCGTGGAACCAATGCATGTACAGATGATGCCTCGACATATCATATGGTCTCCGCTCTCCAATTAATACTGCAGGTTTCTCGATGAACTCAGAATGAGTTATCGCCCAACAACCATCCCTTGTTGAATTGCCATCATGATACCATGTATTTCGTAAATAACTAATATCATCCCATGGTAGAGGAGGAGGAGGCGGGACCTCTTGGTACTTATCAAACTGGCGCATGACCCTATCTGCATGCTGAAACTCCACCATCCAAAAATGGATCACGTAACTGCAGCTCATCCAATACCTCTTTTGTCGTCGGACATGTCGAGGTAAATGATCATAATAATCAACGTATGGTCGCTAGTTAACTGTCTCATCAGCTAGTCTATCGAATCTATCTCTATATGCGGCTGTACCACCTGTCAAAAATAAATAAATATAAATAAAAATATAAATGTTAAAAAAAAATTATGAATCTACCGATGTTATCTCGAATTATAAATTTTTTTACCTAAGTGAGGATTTTCTGGCCACAAATGGAGAGTGGTCCACTTCGCACCGAAAGCATTCCTCTCATACTCATCGGCACCACCGAAGGGAGGTGGCTCTTCCCGGGGTATAGGACGACCAATAGAAAATCGAGTCCATGACCAAATCTGTAACAACAACA
>CAXKVR010000424.1:0-96180 GCA_964058845.1 Carex sylvatica
TCAGAACCACAGACATCAGGCACTAACAAGGTCAATCGCACTGCATCTGACAGCTTAGTTGGCACTACTCTTGGCTCACTGGAAAATATTTCCAGTGAGCCAAGTGTTCAAAATCTGAAAATTGAAGCATTGGAAAGTTCAGCCAGTACCAGCACTTCATCAAATTTAGCTGCTGGTACTGGCTCAATGGAGAACAATTCCCCCTTCTATCAACTGAGAAAAGAAGCGACAGTGCTTGTTGCAAACACTCTAGAAAGAGGAAGAAGAAATCTTTGGCAACTCACAACAAGTCGTTTGTCTGTTCTACTCTCATGTGGTGCTGTTTGTTCAACTAGTACATACCAGTTTCTGAGGAATTATGAAGATATGTGCATATTTATTTTGGCTGGTGAGGCCTTTTGTGGTGTCGAAGCCACCGAGTTTAGGGCAAAGCTAAAAGCAGTTTGTGAAAACTATATTGTCAATTTCCACCGCCAAAATGTTTACGTGAGCACTTTTTACCCGTTTTCTTTCCCTTTTTTATATTAATTTTGATCTGCCTCTGATATGAATATGTTTCTGGGTTCAAACTCTAGGCATCAAAGGGATGTTATATGCTACTTGCAGTTCTGTCAGTTGTAATAGCTTTATTTGGCATATTTGTTTTAATTAACCATGGGCTGACTTACACTAACATGTTCTGATGAAAGTTTATTGTGAAAATGTTAAACATATAAAGGTTACTTGTTGGTAGAAAATCTAAAACAAATAACTGAAGACCATCACTTTTGTTTTCATATATAGCATACTATTAGTGGGGTCTGCCACTATAAGAGGGCACGTGAGTACCCCAAGAAATCCTTCTTTAATACTCTGAATGCCTTCTCTGACCATTATCCCTTCCACTAGGCTCTTAAGATGGTTTTGGACGAAGAATCCTAGGTCAAGTTGCTTCGGATTCTTGTTCTGATTAAATATGGGCTGATGTATCCAAAGATTCCTCTCATGTAGTTTACTGTAAAAAAAAGCATGAAAACCTGACATGATGATAAAATAATCGCCCCAATCTAAAATAGATTACTAAGAGAACAACACATGTTTTTTTGTATATAACATTCACTATTGGTATATTGGATAGATGTAGTGAGCAGGTGTAGTGTACATGGCACTAAATTTTTCCTTTAATGCTTTGTAATACCTTCCCTGATAATTATTACTTCTACCAGGCTCTTAAGATGGTTCTGGACAAAGAATCATGGATCAAAATGCCGGTAGACACACCGCAAGTTGTTAGTCTGGCAGGCCTAACCGGTGATGGTGCCGCCTTAATCACTCACTCCACTCCCAGCATGTTGGGCCAGAGCTACAGAAGAGACATCCACTCTTCCTCTGATGCTGGAAGACACAGGAGCGGCTTTGCCAACTGGCTCAGAATAGATAACCCCTTCTCTGCAAGACTAGAACATGGCTCAAGGGAGTCATCTCCCAGGTATAATTCAAACGGTGGGGTGGAGTTATGGCAGGGGGATAAGGTATCTCTGTCTTCTTCTCCTAAGAGCGTTGAAAACGGGAGCAGCTCTGTTCTGGAAGATGAAAATGAAGATTTGCTTGCGGATTTTATTGACGAGGACAGTCAGTTGCCGAGCCGCATCTCGAATTCGAGAATTAGACGAGGCAGTTCGGCACACTGGATTGACGAAGAGATCTCGGCTCAAACTGGGTCTTCCATTTGTTTGTTGAGGTACTTTTTTTTCTGCTGTATGTTATCTTGGGGTTTGTTTTTGTTGTAAATTACAACCATTGTGTGCTGCTTTTGCAAAAATGTCATATGCATTTCTTATATGCAACTAATGGCCATTCCTTTTTAAGTTACTTTGAAGTAGTGCAATACCAAATCAATAGAACTTAAACCGAGGTTACATTAAAGCAAAGTAAATGAATTGCTTTGTTTTTTTGTAGTAACTGATACTACATGATAATTAGGTAACATAAAATTGTTATTTTAATTTAATAATTTAGTCTCTGGCAATGTGCATGACATGAGACTTGCTATAGTGATGATAGTCTATTGCTAATAATGATATCCAATGTTACAGTGGAAACCTTTTTACTTTCTTGTTCAGGTTGATGGATAAATATGCTAGACTAATGCAAAAGTTGGAGATTGTAAATGTTGAGCTTTTCAAGGTTTGTTTTCATATGCAAATGTGTGGATATTGTTCTCCTACATCATATATTGCTAGTCTTTCATTGAACTCTTTTGTTTATTTTACCTCCATTTTTGTATTGTGAATAATTTCAGGGTCTTTGTCAACTATTTGGCACCTTTTTCCATTTTATTTTCGAGTCATTTGGGCAGCCTGGAAGTCAGAATGTTAAATCCACTCCTGATGCTCTGTCCAGTAAGCATTGTTTTGTTGTTTAGCTTGATGTCTTTCTCACTTTTTAAACTTTTGGTTGGAAATTGGATTTTTGTAACTTATTTTCTGTATGATAGAAGGATTACCTGTATGGGTTTGGTACAGTATTGTACTAATTCCGTCAATATTTAGTCAACCATCTGAATGAGCCTCAGTTAAAGTTGTATTTGTGCACTAGTTTTTCACCTACTTTTGTCATATATTAAAATGCCTGGTCATACCCCTAGACTCTAGTCAACCTGACATTGTTTATTCAAGCATAGAAAAAGACAAAATAAACTATAGAGGACATTTGATAGTATCATGTAGGTTTAGGTTAAAAAATACTGGAGGTTATGTCAATTAATATTAGGTTCATGGCACTGAAATTGGTATGTTAATCCTTGGATATACTTGACTATTATTCCGAAGATTGAGAATATAAGTTCAGATACTCTTGTTAAAAAGAGAAGCTTTTTTATCTCTACAAGTGCCTTCTCTCTCTTTTTGCTTAAATTGGTTATTAGAATTACTAAAATAACATTGCCTTCTGGTATTAATGGTCTTGACTCATTTTCCCCTGTCTTGTGGTATCCAGCACGCCTTAGAACAGCTATATCCAAAATAACACAAGACTGTGATCAGTGGATCAGGCCTCAAAGTAATAATTCGCCAACCTCATCCATATCATACAATCCAAACTTATCTCATATGGATGTGATGCCTACTTCACCCTTAGGCCATACCCCTTTTGTACTGAAGGTATGCATATTTTCTTGAAGCTGCTTTTGCAATTAGTTGATTGGTTAATGCACAGATCATAATTTAGTTGAGGCTTAACTAGATCCTGCCAAACAGTATGCCAAGTAAAAGCAATTATGGGTACCATATTGGTTAGATACCCTACCTTTGGATTCTGGTGCTGGTAATACTGGCCTGTATGAACCAAAGTTCCCCATGTGTTACAAACTTAAAAAAGTAATTTGTGTTCTAGTAGCCATGAAGTCATCTGAAGCGACAAGAAGCATGTTTACATTTTTCTTTAGTATAATTTTATGCTTGTCAATGAGCTAATGCTTGAGATGCATACTGCTTTTTCAGGAGAGATGCATTGCTGCTGAGACACTATCATTGGTTGCTAGGGTTTTGAATAGATCTAGACCTCATCTACAGTCAATGTTACAGACCAGATCTTCTATTGTTGAGAACTTCTTTGTACATCTGGTAATGTTCATGAGTAATTGCTTGATAATGTTACCTGCTCAAAATGAATTGCGTGTGTGAAAAAGAGAATTAATAATTCACCTACTGGTGCTCTTGTTGTGTGTTTTTCATTTTTGTCTGAAAATTAAGATTATCAGCATGTATTTCAGGAATCTTGATCTTATATGAAGATAAACTTCTCTGTTATTGTTTGCGTCTTTTGTCCAATTCTGTTGATATTTGATTTTTTTTCTTTTCTTTTCCTTTTCTCTGGCTTTTTCAGGTTGATTCTGTACCAGACCTGATTGAGCATATTCATAAGACCAGTGCAAGAATGCTTCTTCATATGAGTGGGTAACGCACTAGAAGCATTTAGTTGTATATAATATTTTCATTTCAAGAGGGAATTTCTCTTGTAGTTATGTATTCTTACTTGCCTATCAATATTCTCCCACCCAAACCTTGAGCTTCATTGTCATAAGTTAACCGATCGAATAGCTTCTTTGATGAAGTCAAGGAATGTGTAACTAAAACATGTTAATGTATGCAGGTACATTGACAAGATTACCAATGCTAAATGGGAGGTTAAAGAGCTTGGGTTGGAACATAATGGGTGTGTGCTACTCTATATTTAGTCAACTTTGTGTTTATGTTGTTGATTCTTCGTATTTACTCTCGAATCTCTCTTTCGTCAGTCAAAATGAAAAAAAAAAAAAAATTCCTATCATGGCTTTTTAATTTGTTGCTCCATTATTCTGTTAATCCAGTTATGTAGATTTGTTATTGGGAGAATTTAAGCACTTCAAGACAAGATTATCCCATGAGGGAATTTCTAAGGAGGTGGGCCTCATCATTCTTTTCTTTTCTTGTCCTTTTTATAAAGCATATTTCTACCTTTTTAAAAAAAAAAAATATTTTATCTTCTTTTCTTGTTGGATAGTGAGTTATATTTATTGAGTTGCTAGGTTCAAGATATGCTTCTTGATTACGGAGTGGAAAGTATTGTTGAAACCCTAATTGAAGGATTATCGAGAGTAAAGAGATGCACTGATGAAGGCCGAGCTCTAATGTCACTTGATCTTCAGGTTTTAATTTAACAAATTGAAGTGCTGGTTCTGTCTGGTAACTGACATCATTGTATATATTGGCCAACTCTCCTCTGGCATATCCATCTGGCCGTCAAATATCAAACTCATAGCAGTTTGGAATTCCTTTTCTTTTCTTTTTCCTTTTTGTGATCTGTGCTTTCTGGTGCTTAATTTAATTGTTTAAGCAGCGGTCCTACCACGTGCATGCACCTGACCTGACCTGACCTTATGTTTTACTGGTCAATTCAACACTGCCTGAGATACTGGGTCACAACATGATGCAGACCAGAACCCATATGAACCACAATAAATTACGGCATGGGCCTCACTTGCCTTAAAAAGTATGGCACAGCATTTTATGACTTGATACGGCTATCATTGTTGAGAAAAAAAAAGGCTAAAAATGAAACTAAACTTTTTTTTTACGCAGGTGCTAATGAATGGACTAAGACATTTTGTCCCTGGGAATGTGAAGCCGAAGTTCCAAATTGTGGAAGTCTTTATTAAGGTTAGACATGGAGCCATATCTTATATCAAATTATATTAATAGATGGATAAAGATGAATATTGGAAGTCTTATCAATTGGTAAGTATGTAACACTGATGGTGTTTCTAACTCACTATTTGAGAGGGTCCTAGGATTCCTAAATTGACCAAGAATCATTTCATACAATAATTTATTCATGTGAACTACCAAACATATGTATAGTTGATCTTATATGGGATATTTTATACTTGAATCTTGGTTGAGTAATCACAAATATGGTCTCTCTGATTTTATCACAAAGCATTTGCTCTTGCAAATCCTGATAAACTTTATTAACAACAATTCTCTGTTTGTGTACTGAAACAGGCTTATTATCTCCCAGAGACTGAATATGTACACTGGGCCCGTGTTCATCCAGTAATCCTTCTTTCTTTTATAACATAAATAAAAGAAAAAAAGTTTAAGGGTTTAATCAAAATTGTATTAGTTGCCTCTGATATATTTTGATTTTGTTTTTCTGTTTTATAGGAATATAGCAAAAGCCAGGTTATTGGGCTTGTAAACCTTGTGGCTACCATGAAAGGATGGAAAAGAAAAACACGATTGGAAGTGATAGATAAGATCGAGTTCGGACCGTAGAGTCAAGGCTGGTTTTCTGATGCTGTAGAGTTGTAATTTTTCCCCTCAATTTTTTTTTTCTCAGTTTTGTCTATTTTTCCTTTTTTTTTTTTTTTTCCTCTCTTCATTATTCCATTGTGATGTGTATGTTATGCCCCGCCTCTGTATATTTAGTCAAATTGTGTATTATATCTTGTCTGAAAGAATCACTTGTATTAACTCACACATCTGTCCATAACATGTACTAGTTTCATAATCAAGAGTATTTTCATGTAACAAAATATGGCGAGACTAGCATAAAAATAACCATATGGAGTACAAAAAAGAAAAAGAAAAATTGGATCTGTTATGAAGTCTTGTACAAGGAACGAGAAATATAGGCACCTGAAATACCTGAACCAATGAGATCATATCATTATTGCTTTTGAGTTTTGTTTGGGAAAAGAGCATCAGAAGAAATTGGTGATTAATGTAAGCGTTGTAGACTGTAGTAGAAATGAACGGAACTGGTAACAATGCTATGCCTGAAAATGTTGGAGAGATGGTGGATCGATAGTGAGAAGAAAGGTGAGACCGAGCGTGAAATAACAAATATTGATACCGAGTCTTTATTTGAGTGTCAACCTCTTCAAAAGCTAAAACGAGGTCAAGAGTGAAGGACATGGCCTCAGACTCAGATGCACTGAAAGGTGGATCCTCTTCTGAAACAAGGAAATAGTTAGTATTGTTTAGGGCTTTTATAATAACTTTTGGGCAAATTGAGGATGAGAGAGGACAGTGGGGTTCAATACTATTAAATATTCTAAATTGGATAATTTAACCGTGTGATTAAAATAGTTAATGATCTTAATAGGAATTAATAGTATAGGCATGGTATTACAAAAAACAAAAATTCAGGTTTTCTCTGGGAAAATGTTGAATATTAACTGTAGCATTACAATTTAATAGTTGACGTTGCTTACTAGGCAGATCAATTAGGTGGAATCTATTTTTTTTCTTTTCTTTTTGGGGGATTCATTAGTAATAAATTCCAGGTTAAATGCGCTTGTTAAGAGTTTTGCTTTTCACTTATTATAATTAAAAAAAAAAAATGATTCAGTAGAATGGGTCTATAGTATATATATGTCCATGGAGATAGTTTTCTGAAAAATGAATTTAATTTCGACATGAATGCACATATATGAGTACAACTAGGGTGTTTTTAAGTTCAGCAAGTCTCTTTGTGAATTGTAAATTTAACTCTAAAATTTATCGGATTGGTTTCAAACGAAGAATTCAAATCGTTGAAATCCTTCTACATTACGAGTGATGCATCTACATGTGAAAATTTTAAACTTTTAAATTAATTTAGTATAAAGTAAAGTGGTCAAAATTAAAATGTTTATAATATAATTTTAATGCATTTGTTTTTTGGACGCCTTTTAGCCACTTGACTCTATACAAAATTATTTTAAAATTTTAAAATTTTCACATGTAGACGCATCACTTGTAAAATATAAATTTTTTAACAGTTTTGATTCGTTGTTTGAAGTCAATCTGATAAATTTTAGAGTTGAGTTCACAAATAAAATTGATGAACTTAGAAACACTCTAGTTCTACTCGACATATATAATTAAGATATGTAAGGTTGCAATAGGACCATGATTGCTTGGCGAAGATTTTGATGCAATTAGAGTTAGAAATGAAAAAAAAATAGGAAATAATTACAATGTGAAAGTAAGTGAAAAACTCAACACACTTATCATGATCATATTATAATTGAATATGGGTTAAAACTCCAAAAAATTTACTTGGTCATATAGCATTAAATTAAGTTGCTTATATGCACTAGCTTGTCCATTATAATAATTTATTGCGTGCATATGTTGGAAGCTCATACGACTGTATTCAATCAAACATCCTCGGATAAGTTTATCTTTTGAGTAATAATATACGTTTTGCTCGTTAAACAAAAAAAAAAGCATTTAAATTTCGTCCATTATATATGGTTCATTCATTATTTTTTCTTTTTGCATGAAAAATGACGAATCTTTTACATTTGAAGAGTGAAAATCCTACACAAATTTAAAAACGAAAAAATAAATTATGTACTGATTTTTCTTTATTTCCAGCAATTAATTTACATGTTTATAGTTGAATCCCTTTGCTTGTCACCACTGATTAGCCTTTTTTTTCCTCCAAATTTTCTTCATGTATACTATATTTCTATGCAAATAACTATTTACTTGTCTCAAAATTGACTTAATGTAGCCTGTTCTCCATTTTTGTGGGGGTGCTTTTTAGCTAACAATTTGTTTTGAAATTCTCGGCGAATCAATGATACAAGCAGGACGGAGCCATGTACAGTGAATGGAGTCAATTGACCCCCATTAATTTTTAATTTTTTTTTATATATTTTTTATATTTTTATATAATTTTTTATATAATTTAGGATAAAATGTTACTGGTATTGTCAAATTGACCTCCATTCAGGAGCCATGTATAGTGAATGGGGTCAATTGACCCCCATTAATTTTCAAATTTTTTTTTTATATTTTTATATGATTTTCTATATAATTTAGGATAAAATGCTACTGGTATTGTCAAATTGATTCCATTCAGTATGAAAAAATTTACATGATTGACCTCCCATCTATATTTGACCCTCATAACTTGAAAGTCTGACTTTGCCCCTTAATACAAGCGAACCATATTCCGCAATCCGCAATATTAATTTGCCCCATGTTGGCATTGCACAACACAGTGTTGTAAAAAACATTCGTTTAGGCCAATTAATTGGCCGATTAGTCGTTGGCAGTTACTAAATCGTCATGAATTTTCCCGACTAATCGGCTGATTATTTTCGATTATGGCCGATTATTCCCGATTAATTGCTTTGCGATACCCTGTTCGCCCGACAATCGCATACCGTTATTTACAACACTGGCACAACATGTTGATGAAATTATTTTTTGGAAAGCAAATTAAGGATTGAGCCTTAATTTCTGAGATAGAATTCGTATATATCCCCTTAATTATATTTTAGAATAAAGATGTGAAGTAATTTTCTCACCTTTAAATATCCATAAAGACCTTTTATTCGGATTTAATACATGCGACCTAGAACAAACTCAAGTTCTTAGGTCGATGAAATTCTCATAAACATTTAGAAAAATGCCTATTGCTCTCAAAAATGTAAAAATAAGCAATTCCTTTACTTGAAAGGTGTTAAATTGTATATCTTTTCCTGTGAAAAAGATAGAAGCAATCATACAAAATTTCTCAGAAGAAGCGAACTAATTAGTTTAATACTATCTTGTTCTTGTCTTTCCATAAGCAAAGCAAAAAATTGTTTTGAATGAAAAACAATTAATTAATTAATTAACCCACAAAACATCACATGTAAATATGTAACTGTATACTCTTATATATGGATATAAAAATCAAAGACCTAATACATATCTCATCTAGTCCCTAAAAGTAATTGAAAAGCTACAACAAATGAATTAAAAAAAAAAAGTAAAAAGAAAGTTCAACCTACAAATTTTAGCTATAAAAACCAAAAGAAGGCCAAGCATCTATGTCACTTCTAACCACTGATTAATTAATTCCTGTTCAAATTCAAATGCCAGTATCTAACTTTTTCACCTTAGAATCCAGAGGCAAAGAAGACACCTTTGCTTCCTGATCCCTCGATCGAAACCACTCCTCTACCTCCTCAAACTTCACAGAGAGAATATCCACCTCCATTAATCGTTTCTTGCACAAAGCCGGCACAAACTTCTTCCTCGGAGCAGGAGGACAGGTGTCAGGCGCCGACACCAATCGATACTCCTCTCCAGTCGGTGTGCGGCATTCTTCCTCTCCCTTTTTCTCTCTAGTAACATCATCAAGCAAAATGAAGGAAATGGTACTGTTGTCATCGACTGGCTCGATCGATGGTCGCGAGTATTCCGGCGAGGTCGACATGTTGCTTTGTGTAATAAAGAGAATAGATGAATCAAGTCTCTCTCTCCAAGTGCTTTGTGTAATAAAGAGGTGAGGAGGGGGAATCTAGAATTGATGCTTATCTACTTGCTATGAATTCTCTTAATATGTGTAAAGTAGAAAACTTTTCTCTTAATTCTTTCAGGGGAAAGTGGAGGGAGAATTTTTTTAAGGAGAGGGAGAGCGCATTGGATACCCTCCCTGGGTTTTGACTGCTCTAAAATTATTTATGGTAAAATCATCATACAATCCAAAATTTAGAACCTTTCTTCGGGTTTGAATTGAATGGTGTTAATATATATATACTTTTTTTTATTTTTCTATCAGCAAATGAAACTTTAATTTAGAGTTATATTTAGAATTACCTACAAAAACTTTTTATAAGTGAATAAATTATGCTATAATTAAATGTCAGAAACTTTTTATAGCTTTTTATAACTTTTTAACTAGAATTACCTACAAAAAAAATTCTATATGTAGCATTAAAAGTATGTATAATAAATAGATTAGTGCTTTTAGGTGCTAATATATCATAAAGATAGAGATAAGATCCATATTTTTTTTCTACATTTAGGTGTTTTGAAATTTAATAAATTTATTCTTATGGCGGATCATAAACACTATCTTGATTTTGGAAATATTTTGATGGTTTCGTTCATATGCAATTAATGACTTTCTTATATCTTCAATCAACATTCTAACGCATGCCGATATTTAACAGCAGACAAATTACTTAACATTTAGCGCATTATTTGACGAAGAATCAAACTAATATTTTTTAAAGATATATTTTTTTCTTTCTAATTTTATAATATTCAAATTATCAGTAAACAACACTAAATATAAAAACATCATAATAACTTAAAAATATATAATAAAATCATAAATATCAATCCACATTATAAAGCACATTTCACATTTTAATATGTTCCTTATGTGTAGGAGTAGACCTAAAAATTTTAAATAGGGAGCTAAAAAGATAAAACAGACAACATAAATATATTTATAGTAATTGAAATTTGAATTAAAAATCTTCAGAAAATAGATTTTCAATCTCTAGACTACATGCATACATTAAAAAGAAATTAAAAACTTTAAAATCATCAGTGCATTTCTAATCCAATTTGCTGTTTTCTCCTCCGAGAAATTGTAGAGGAAAGAGTCCCCTAATTTGAATAGGAGACAACTGGGGATGTGGATTGTGGGCTCTTAAGTAAGCAGTAAAATCAATGGTTTCCCTACCGTTGGATCGTTTGTTCGTGGCACGTGTGGGACCCGTTGAACGGGTTGGAACGAGTCAAACTTCAAAACATAGGATGCCGAATCATGGCTTTGAAAAAGAACACAGTGAACGCAATTAAAATAATTTACTATCAGCCTTCAAAACCGATTTTTAAAGTACTCGAATCCTTGAGCGACGACAGTATAACTTCCTTAGATGTAGCGAGTTCTTGACGAATTCGCATCAATCAAAAATTTGTAATTCAGAAATAATTCGACTATAATTCAAAAATAATTCAAAAATAATTTGAAATTATCTTGATCAAAATCTCAATTCTGTAAGAAGAGAAAAAAAAATCAATAACAAAATGATATGGAAAAAAATCAGGAAAAATTTGTAAAATTTGCGAAATATTCGGGTTTAATTCAATGAATAATTCAGCGTTCGGATCAACATCACCAAAAAAATGAATTATTCAAGTTTAATTCGTGAATCTTGTGACTGCCGAAATTTTTAGAAATACCATAACTCATTAAATGATAAATCAAAAGACCACGATTCTGTGGAATTTCAAAAAATAACATGGCCGCATCAGGGGAAGCGACCGTCTAGGGGATGCGGCCACCTTTTTTTTTTTCTTTCTCGTGCGACTGTTCAATCTGAACGAAAAAAGGGAGTGGCCGCACCTAGAGGATGCGGCCGTGTCAAAATTTAAAATTTTCAGAAAATATGACGTTTTGATTTATTATTTTTAGAGTATGGTATTTTTAAAAATTTCGATTGTGATTGTGTTGTTCAGTCATATCATCATATATGGTTCAGAAAATCTGATATAGTTTATCCCTATTGAAGAGACAGTATGTGGGATATCCTTTGAGGAAATAATGGAATCTACACAAAGATGCTTCACTTTTATCTGATTTTTAGAACAACGAGAACTTGACAAGTCATGAACAAAAATGAATGCATTAACTTCTGAATCACTCGCTACACATTCGGCCGTTCATATCTGTTCACAAAAATTCAAACTCCCACACGTGGGAATCATTAAATAAACAACAAAAAGATAAACTTGTAAATGTTTTTTTTAGGATTTCAGTGCCATTTTTGTTTGTTTGTATAGGTTCTTTTAGTCTAATTATTAAGGTAATATTATTATTTGTATAAATAATTACATGATTAAAAATTCAACTATAAGTTCTTTTTATGAATAATTAAAAATCTTAATCTCATTTTTATTTTAAAAAACTGAAATATCAACTGTGCACAGTTAATTTATATTTTTGTATAGTGACTTGCACTGTGAAGTTGTGAACTGATTTCACATTATCAGTAGCGGTCTTATATAGAAAGAATATAATCAATTAATCTTTATTTATTTTAATTTTTTAATTTATATATAATTTTTTATACATTTTAAAGTAAAATGTCATGATATTGTAAAAAAAAATTGAAAAATTGAATAGTGACTACTAAAAAATGATATTGTAAAATTATCTTCATTCTTTGAAGAAAATTTTATATAATTAATCTCTAGTTCGAAAATTTAACTCCATTTCTTAGGTTCAACTTCAGACGGGAGGACGTGGAGGGAGGGAACAACAAATTCTTTTTGCAGATGTGAGAGCTTGCGAAATCCAAGCTGACCATACAAGCTCACCTGCTCCAGATTAGAATCGGAGAGGTAGCAACTACTATTCGGAGGGGAGCGACTAGGAAATTTTGACGAAATCTGTCACTCTTAATTTAAAATACAGGTTTTACTGTTCGGATGATTGTCTCTCCCTCATCATCTCGTTTCCTTCTTTTTCTTTAATGAAAATTTCTCCTCCAATAATGAAGCACAACCTCTCTTCTTTTTTTTCTTTTTCTTTTTTTTTCAATTTGTGGAGCACAGTCTTACACACCACAGACAAAGAAAACACTGCATAATTAGTTATATTAGTTATATATTTTTTTCAAACTTTCCAGCAGCCAACTATGACCACTGCTTGAGGTGACCTGGCGAGACATAGTAGAGAGAGAGGGTTGGCATGCCGCATGTGCATAAACAGATTTAAGTCAGAGGGTTTAGTCTTCCAGTCAAAGTCAAAGGGTTTAGTCTAGAGAGTGGGGGCATGCACGAACCTCCTTTTTTTTTTTTCTAAAATAGAAAAAAAAGATTTGTGAGGAATTTTCGGTGTTTAACTGGTAACGAAGAAAATTATGCTATAATCTACACTAAAACAATTCGACATCCGAATTAAATCATACCAAGATTTATCTGAAATCTCATAACATTGAAACTTACATGATCCAGATCATTGTCACTAAAACTAGAAAAAAAAAATATAACAAATCCGAATAAGCCGTTCTGATGTAATCCGAATTCAAATCGAATCTGACTAAATATCACTTAATTAGAAACGAAGATTGAGAGGGAGAGGTGAACAAACTTTTGTACCTAGTTGATGCGTACGACAAGGAGAGGTTTGCAGAGTCAAAGAAAGAGCTCGATGCTCTTCTCTCGCAACAATTCCCTTCCTGATTTTGGGGAACAAGATTGACTTCTCGTATGCATCCTCAGAAGAGGAGCTGCACTACTACCTGGGGCACACATGTATGAATTAACAAAGTTATGTACATACTATCATTTGCAACTTGTAACAATTAATAGTTATTTTAGAAAAGTCTTCATGGCTTCTAACAATTTTTGGCATCAAAGATCTGGATCGAATGAGATGAGATGGCAGCTCTTTAGGAGTTTAGGAATTACATGATTGAGTCAAAGCCGGGATAAGGATTGATTTGGGCAAGCCTCTTCTCAGCGGGGATCTTGAGCAATCGATCTGGAAAGAAGCCCAAAGAGAAGAAATAGGAGGAGATGATTCTCTTTGCAAGAGAGAAGACATGGTTGATTTACTAGAACATGAAGTTATGAGGGGTATACATATAAATTTCTCTACATTATGTTGCTATGTTGCCATGTGTTGCATTATATTATTTTGTTATGTTGCCCTTTTGTAATCTGCACTAATCAAGAAATGCACTTCTGTTGATACTTCTGCATTCCAAGCATGAGAACGGTTATTTTCATATTACCTACACACAAAAAAATGTGCTAAACTTAACAAAATGATTACTAAAATTAAGTAACAGTAAAGAGGAAGAGAGAATTTGAAGTCTGTATTCTATATATATTTTCATGTCAATTTACAATACGCTTTTATAGCAATCAAGAACAAAAGAGTCTGACTGAAAGTAGTTACAACATAATTTGTTAAAACTGTTTGTTGTGCGCTTCTGGTAAAAGCTGCTGGTAGAGTTGCGCCAGTGTTATATGCTCTAATAAAAATGATTAAAAGCAAGCACAAACAAAATTGGATTGCTTTATGAATCAAAATAACGACAAATCATTAATTAAAATCGTTAAAAAATAAATTACTGAAATTGAACTTACCTGGAACAAAAGAGGCTATAAAATTGAATACATTTGAAGCTATAAAATGTGCACTATAATATTTTCACATTTAAAGCTTAATTGAATACAACTCAATAGGACTTAGTTGTCATGAGGCCAAATTTGGATAACTAATCAACGGTTACAAAAGTAACCAACACAGTACTGTTTCTTACTGGTAAAACAACATTTCATATACATACTGATATGTAACGTAAAAAGAAAAAGTCAAATTTCATATACAATAATCAAAGTCATATTTCATATACATACTGATAATCAAAGTCAAAGACATAATTCATATATTTCATATACATACTGATATGTAATGCAAAAGAAATTCGGTACCCTAACTTTTACCCAAATCAGACAAAACCCTAAATCTTACACTTACTCACTAGGAATCCATGATTTGTCCATGTCATCTAATCACAACTTGAGTGGTGGTGTGACAGCGGAAGTGGAGGCAGAGTGGCGGCAGAAGTGGCGGAGTGGTGGCGGAAGTGGGAGTGGAGGCAGAGTGGCGATAGTAAGAGGGGGCGTATTTGCTGTCTAGATTTCGTGAGGTGGAGTGGAAGAGAAGCATGAGTTATGTTTTTAGTGAGAAGAGTATTTTAGTAATAATTATTATTATTATTTTTATAACAAGACTAATATCTAATAATACAGTATAAATAGACAAATTTATAAATTAACTAAGTTTAGAGTGATATTTTTCTAATTTTAAAATTTTGAAGTAACAAATAACTAATTTTCTCTTTTATTAAATACCGGATTGATGTACAGAAGGGCAAAGGAATTAAGAGTAGGGGTGGCAATAAAGCTCGTAGCTCGATCGTGATTCGCATCTGATTTGTTCAGTAATAGCTCGCTCGTTATTAGACTGAACTGTTAACGAGCCAGCTCGTCACTAGTTCGGTCCAGAATTAACGAGTTCAAGTTGGAGTCAAGCTTGCTCGCCAGCTAGCTCGGCTAGGCATCAATTTGTGAATTTGTGTGCATTTTATACTATTTGGCTCGGTCCAATTCTGTTCAACTAGATCCAAAAAGTTTGTAGAATTCATTTTTTTTTTTAAACAACATCCAATCAGAATCCAGCGAGCCAGCTCGTCAGCTCGTGAGCTAGCTCGTCAGCTCGTGAGCTAGCTCGGGCTGGCTTGTCATGATTTCAAGCTGAGGTTTTAGCTTGGATGCCCTAGGTCCAGCTCGCTCGGCTGTAGCTCGGTCCAAAATTAACAAGTTAAGCTAGGACCTAGCTCGGATCGAGCCAGCTCATTGCCACCCCTAATTATACATTTATTGAATATACAGAAAAGTACAATAAAAATATTGTTTTTGTTGCTTTCATTAAATTTTGCACGAGTAAATTGTATATAAAAAAAAGCCCTTTAAGATATCATTCATGTTTTAATAAAGACAATTAAAACTCTCAGTTATTACATGTCAAGAACCTGAGTGCAGATTCATGTTAGCATTTATATTATAACGATATCTATGTTGAATATTATTTCTAATTAATTGACGATGACATGAATATTAATGCTAATATCGATTTAATTGATATATAACACTGCAAATTATTATATCAGTATACACATTTATTTTGTATTATAAGTGTTACTATGTTTAGTTGTCCACACTGATTTTATTGCTAGAATAAAATTGATTTATTATTATACCAGTTTAGTAAAAATTGAAAAAGTTCTACAAATCAAACTGTATTTTGTTTTGGGCCAGTGAAGCCCGTAGGCAAAATCAAACTGTAATTGAGCGATTTTGTACAATTTACTCTTTTCACAATATTTTTTCATTCGAGCCCAATCTCTCAATATACAGCTGGATCATGGGCCTAATGGCCTATGGGCCTTTTAATTATTACCATCATCTAAAAACTCAGATCAAACTGGATCAACTACGGTAAAGATTTTAACAGAGCAGTTTTAACTTCATACAGCGCAAAACTATAGAATCAAAACAGAAATACATATGATTCGTATGCTGCCTGAAACCAAACCCGTTCATAAAAATCACCTAAACTTCAAGATCCGCAAGGTACTCGGTTAGATCTGAGTCGTTCAAGACGAATTTGCACAAATCTTACAGTGAAGCCCCTATCCGGCTCGAGATTGTGGAATGCACGGGTTTAATATAAGAGAAAAAGCTTCTATCCCCAGTCTTTTATCCACATTTTGTTCACAGACGTTTCAGATAAGATTTAAACTGCTTTTAACTGTCAATATCTGACTTTCACTTATTTAAGAATCTTTCTCCGTATATAATTTCAAATATACTTCTTTCTAAAACACAAATTATCTATTCCTTTCTAAAATTCCAACACCGACACCACTTCAGTGGTCATTTCCTTCTCACGAAAATCGATCATCATCGTTAGATCAGCCAACGCTTCAGTCAGACCATCTCTGCTTAGTCAGGTTGTCATCGTCCTCCTCCTCGACTGTTCGACGAAATAGATCTGTTTGTTTAATTATGTGCCTCAGTGCATGCGTCTTCTCCTCAATTAGCTTTATAATTGTTTGGCTTCTGACGAGCGAGCCTATTCGAAAGGTCACTGAAAGCAAGGTCAACCGATTTCCCTTTGCTGAAATCAATTAACGAGCAAGCCTATTCGAAAGAGTACAAATATCAAATGAGCGATTATTGATCAACATTTAAGTATTGCTTTTTTTTTCATTGAGTATTGTTTTAGTTTTATAGATTCGCTGTCAATTTAGCTTTATAACGATTCGATTCGGCGAGTGCAACTAAAATTAGAAAGATATGAGTATTTTCAAGCTTTTGTTGATTATCAACATTTAAGTATTTTTTTTCTTTGACTCTTCGTGTCATGATAATTCAATTTTTTCTTTGAAATTTTTCGCAAGTTAAGCACAACTTCATTATTACGCTCTATGTATCGCTACCGATCTGTTGTTTCTAGTGGATCTTGATCCGATCTAGTAATATTTCAAGTCTGATCTGATCTGATCTAACAGGCCAGCTGTTAATCTGGTATGGTTTTGTATTTTTTTTTTTTTTATGGATTGACCGTTAATCTTGTTTTTTATTTGGATTGAATGTCAGCAACGAAATTTAAATTCAGTGAGTTATTTACTGAAATTCATCTAATAGGTTTAAAGGTTTTAGTCATTATTTTACAGGTTTTATTTGTTAGGTTAAAAGGTTTTGTATACTATTTTTTAGGATATGTTTTATAGCTTTACAGCATATATCAAATATTTTACATGATCTATGCGTTTTACTTCTTTTCATCATTTTTCTGGATCTGTTTAACAGTTTTTCAATATATATATGCAATATCTTACAACATATATGCAATAGTTACAGGATCTGTTGAACAACGTTACAAATTTAAATTTTCAATATTTATCTAATATGTTTATAGAATATATACAATGTTTTACATGATCTATGCAAAATTTACCGGTTTTGTTTAACAATTTTACTAATTAGATATTTTACAGGATTCAGTTTACACTTAGACATGATATCTCAAAAGAACGTGTGATTCTTGTGATGAGGCTTCGTACTCATCCCAACAATATTTACAGAAAGTTGTTAATATAGAAGTTTTATATTTTCATAGTTTTTTTGATGCTATTCTGAATGTGGAATGATATACTTAGATTATTGTTGTGTTGAACTGATGTGTTTTGTTGAGCAATTGTGTATCACAGTTTAGAATTGTTATATTTGTATTTAAGATGTGTCAGTTTATAGTATTGAGTTATTGTTGTTTTTATTTATTGTGTTTTTATTTTGAATGTTCTGGATGTAGTATACATGCAGTTGATTTATAGTTTAGATTTAGAAATTTTACAGTATTGATTTTTTGTAAGTTGTATGCTTTGTTTTTGTAGTTGTTGACAATTTTATAGCATTGAAATTTTGTATTTTATAGTTTTTACATTTTCTTTTTCACAGTTTAAGTTCACAATTTTACAGTATTATAACTTTATATTTTTTAAATTGTATTTAATCGTTTTCATCTGCTAATTTTACATTGTTGTAAATTTATACTTTTTACGTTTTGTTTTTGCAGTTTAAGTTCACAATTTTACAGTATTGAAAATTCATATTTTTTAAATTGTATTTAATCGTTTTCATCTGCTAATTTTATATTGTTGTAAATTAATATTTTTTTACTTTTTGTTTTCACAATTTTAGTTGACAATCTTACAGCATTGAAAATTCATATTTTTAAAATTTTATTTAATCGTTTTCATCTGCTAATTTTACAATTTGGTAAATTTGTAGTTTTTACCTTTTGTTTTCATAGTTTAACTTGATAATTTTACAGTTTAACTTGATATTTTTGCATGTCTGCAATTTTATAGTTTTTACCTTTTGTTTTCATTGTTTAATTTGATAATTTTATAGTATTCATTATTGTCTTTTGATCACTTTTTTGTCAAAATAACTGCTAATAACTAACATTAACTGCCAATAACTTTCTATAACTGCAACTTCCGAAAGTACAACAAGTGGTCCTTTTGAAAGTACAATTTTTTTGTCATGTTGTGCAAGTTGCAATCTGTTTCTAATAGTTGCTGGATGTGTTGTGATTAACTGACATATTTTATATGATATATTGTATAATTGTACAGCATGCAAAAATAATTTTATAGTATTCGCACTAGTGAAATATGTGGACAAATTGTGAACAAAGATTTGTGGACAATTAGACGTTTTTTTAATATAAATCTTTTAATTTTTTCTGACGTGGCAGAACAGATCGGGTGGTACGGTCCGTACGGATATAATCTAAAAAAATTGAGCTGCTATTGGGATCCGAATTCGCCTCGCTGGCTCGCTCCTGTTGAGTGTAAGGGGAGTGCTTTAAGATTGGTCTCATGGATTGGTCTCACCTCATCCCGACCATTCGTTCTCTTTTATACCTCTCAAGACTCAGGCCATCATTCTCCACTCGCCAAGTCGCCATGGCTACTCTCTTGGCTGTACCTCTCCCCCCTCGTGTTGCACCGTTAATGTCACCTCGCCGCTTATTTAAACCCCACAGGCGCCTCGTCGCCACTGCCTCTCTCGACAAAAATAAAGGATCTGGCGGTTCATGGGTCAGCCCGGACTGGCTCACCTCGCTGACTCGAACCATCTCTCCGCGCGACGACTCGGGCATCCCAATTGCCAATGCAAAACTGGATGACGTGTCGGACCTGCTTGGTGGGGCCCTCTTCCTGCCCTTGTACAAGTGGATGATGGAGAACGGCCCGGTGTACCGACTGGCAGCTGGGCCCCGCAATTTCGTGATCGTGAGTGACCCTGCTGTTGCAAAGCATGTCTTGAGAAATTACGGGAGTATATATGCAAAGGGCCTTGTGTCAGAAGTGTCAGAGTTTCTATTCGGCTCTGGGTTCGCCATAGCAGAAGGTTCGCTCTGGACGGTATATGAATTTTGTCTTTTCTTTTCTTTTTTTTTGAGAAAAAATGTGAGTCGAGCCCACATTTGATTTCATTAATAATGATATAGTTACAAGAGTTTTGTAACCGGTATAAAGAAAATGAAAAATGCTCAAACAGTTGAACATGGAAAAAATAAAAAAATAAAAAAGAAATACCAGTAAAGTAGAAAAAAAAATTATGAAACTAATTGGCGTGAAAAAGAAAAACTTATGTAATTTATTTTGGCTACATGTCTCCAGCACGGTTGTGCTCTTCCTTTCCCCTGTCAGTTTACCAGTATTACAATTTTTATCCAATACCGGTTAGCACCCTGGCTGTGATACGCCCCTGTACCAGCATGTCAATTGGTACCAGTAAAATCATCCGATACAATGCCTACCACTATGCCCTCTGATCCAGTACGAGAACCGATACCAGGACCGTTACTTGTACCAGTAGGTGCAGTTTCTGCCTCTCCATGTACCAGGCGTCCATTCTGGTACTGGCCAGTCGCTGTGATGTTTCTGTTAGGTTCCCTTTCAGTTGTGTGCTTGTAGAATCTTAATTGCCAAAGGATTCCTCTATCAATTCGTCTTGGTTCTTGCATGAGTTTGTGAAGCATCTCGCACATCGCTCTCTCCACAAAACAAATTTCATAATTAGTAGTGCGGCCACCTGTACCTGTTCAAGTCTTCCCACCTTTTTTTGTTTGCAATCTGTTAGCTTCTATGAATTATGAATTTGCCTAGATTTTTAGTACATGGATGCTCTTACACATGATAATTGTTCATGACTACCAAACATTGATGCTCCATTATAAAAATCAGCACTTGTTCTAACAGTCATCATATGTATTCCCAAAGTAGAAACTGAATATGTGGTCAGTTTAGGATCACAGCGGCTGATACTGCAAGTTGGCAATAGCACATTTTGGTTTTCTTTATATCTAGTCCAGTCTAAGCTTAATACATTCAATAATTAGGACAATTTTATTGTTCTATACACATTTAGTATCTACCATCAATTGTTTTACATGTTTAGGTAATTATTTTGATAGTTTGTTCAATTACACAGATAAGAAGAAGGGCAGTTGTTCCATCTCTGCATAAGAGGTTTCTATCAGTGATGGTTGAAAAAGTATTTGCCAAATGTGCTGAGAGATTAGTAGAGAAACTTAATCCATATGCTTTGTCTGGGGAGCCTGTAAATATGGAAGCAAAATTCTCTCAGCTAACTCTTGATGTAATTGGTTTGTCATTATTCAACTACAATTTTGACTCGCTAACTTCTGACAGCCCAGTTATTGATGCTGTTTACTCAGCACTGAAGGAAACTGAGCTTCGCGCTACTGATATTTTACCATACTGGAAGGTGTGTTAATATTGTAGTTAGATTTTTCATTATCAATTCCCTGCCCTGATTTGGCTTTTCTTTTTTCTTTTTCTTTCTTTTGGTTTAAATGACCAAAAAATGTCTTGTTTTTTCTCTCTTATGTTAGATAAGTATTCTTTGCAAGATTATACCGAGACAAATAAAGGCAGAGAGAGCTGTTAGGATAATACGAGAAACAGTAGAGGAGCTGATAAAGAAATGCAAAGAAATAGTGGAAGCTGAAAATGAACAAATTGAAGGGGATGAATATGTAAATGAGGCTGATCCAAGCATCCTTCGATTTCTACTAGCTAGCCGCGAAGAGGTCTTTCAAAATACTTAGAAAGTTATGATATCATCATTTGCTTTTGTTAGTATCTCTGTTGGTTATCCATTATTTTTCTGAAATTTCTTCCAATGATGGCTTTTCTTTTGTGTCATGTTTGGTTGTGGAGTAAAGCTAATGAGGATTATTGCTTACTCCATCTTACACATATTTTACACCTTGTTTGGCATTTTAAGTCATGTCTTAAATTAATCTGCCTTGAGGAGTAAGATGATGGGAAATGAACATCTGCCTATGACAATGGGTCCAATAGGTGGAGTAAGTGTAGAGTAAGTTAATCTGCCTGGAGAACTGGAGTAACTTTTAGGATTAACTCACCTCTTATTCCCTCTTACTCCATCTTACTCCTCTTTTGGCAACTTAAGTGTGGAGTAAGGGGTTTACTCCACCTCTTACTCCATAACCAAACACGGCCATGTGTATCTGTTTATGCTTAGTAGTTTTCATATGACTACATTGCGAAAAAAGTTAATTTGTAGTTTCTGATAATGCCCTTTTACAAAAAAAATTTCTCATAACAACACAATTTTCCATCATCTTTGTTGATTTGCATTATTTGGTCTCGTTGTTTCATTTAGGTTTCCAGTGTTCAACTGAGAGATGACCTCCTATCAATGTTGGTTGCCGGTCACGAAACCACTGGCTCTGTTTTGACATGGACGTTGTATCTATTAACCAAGGTGTATATGTCAGTGTGAATTCAAGCATTATGAATTTGATGATATTGTTCAAATAGTTCAACCATCTGATATCTGGCGATGTTGTAGAATCCAGAAACTCTGAGGAAGGCCCAAGAAGAGGTTGACCTGGTTCTCCAAGGTAGAGTCCCAAGATATGAAGATGTGAAAAATCTCAAGTATTTGATGCGATGTATAAATGAGTCTATGCGCCTATATCCCCATCCTCCAGTACTTCTCCCGCTCTTCTTTGTTCTTTATCATCTAAACTAGCAATGACAAACACTTGGGCCAGTGTCAGGTTCATGAGTTCTTGGCAAGTAAAAGAGATGTTTTGTAGCAGTATAAAGTTGCTTGTCATTTATTTCTGCCAAATCACACTCATGCAGTTTTTGGACGTTCAGGTCATATTATGGTGTGTTTTGGGCCCGTTTTGGGCATATGTCAGTTTTGGTTATGGATTGTTACAGTTTGGCTTTGCGTTAGGAGGTATTTTATGTTTAAACCCAGACAATTTCTATTTGACATTGCAGTTTTATTTTTTGGGTTTAGATCTGGTTAATATTAAATTGGGGCTTCAGACCACTTAGGTCTTGGTGTTTAGCGCAAATCGGGTTCAGATGTAACTACATCATTTCAGTTGCAAGTTGGTATCAGCTCTGGTGCTCGATTTGTTGCAAATATTAGGTTCACACTCACAAGTTGGTTATTTGGTTCATTTTTTTAGTTTTGCCGACTGCAATACTTACCAAGGATTTAGTACTATTAGCAGAATTATCTTATGTTACTAATACCACTGCTCAAAATTTAAATTTAGGTGCTAATAAGACGGGCACAGGTAGATGATGTGCTTCCAGGAAATTATAAAGTTAATTCTGGTCAAGATATCATGATTTCAGTCTACAACATACACCGGTCGCCTCAGGTAACGTGCATTAGGTTCATAAGCTACTCCATTTTTTCATTTCTCAAACCCCTAGATTTCATTTATTTGGGTTATGTTGAAGGTTTGGGATCGAGCAGATGAGTTTGTTCCTGAGAGGTTCGACTTAGAAGGGCCTATTCCAAATGAATCCAACACAGATTTCAGGTTGGAGTTTTTTATATGGTTGATGTTTAGTAATTTATTCTAGATGAAGAGATTTACCAGTTGCTGACCTCTTTTTTTTTTTTTTTTTTGAGAAGGCTGACAGTGGCTGTCAGTTACAAGGAAGATTAATAAAAAAACACAAAAAATAAATTACATCCACAACAAGTAAACCTCACAACTCTCAACCGTACAATTTTTTTTTTTTTTTTAGCAGTTTTGTATCCAAAGTTTGGCCTCCTGCAATGTGAATTCCTCTATCCATTTGAAAGGCACTTGCTTCCCTTCAAAAATCTTTTTGTTTCGTTGCTTCCAAATCGACCAACAGGTTGATACAAAGTTTGCAGACCACTGTGCTGACCTCAGAGTTGAAATTATAATTTTTTTCTTTACAAACATTTTAAGTATAACAAGCACTCATGTTAACAATACCTTACCTGTTAATGGCGCATCTCTCCTTGAGAGTATCCTTAAGTAATTACTTCTCTACGGAACTATGTAACTTAGTGGCATTTTGTTACATCTTTTCTTTTGTCACAGATTTATTCCTTTCAGTGGTGGGCCTCGAAAATGTGTTGGGGATCAATTTGCATTGCTAGAAGCGATTGTAGCACTTGCAGTTGTTTTGCAGAAAATTGAATTCCAGCTAGTACCTGATCAAAAGATCAGCATGACTACTGGTGCAACTATTCATACAACAAATGTAAGTACATTGATGCTTCTGTTTTTGACATTGGAGCAAATAGCAAACATTATTTTAAAAATTAAAGTACTCCACTTAGTTAAATAGGCTATTTAGGTTGTTGTAGCATTCTTGCTATTAAAATCTGCTCAGGCAAGGTTTGGGTATTTGTAAATTGTCATCTTTTTTTTTTTTTAATTAAAGATAGGCATATTCCGCTCGATGAGTGTTTGGGATTGTGTTATTACAATTTTCATTTAGTTAATTTAGTCTTGTGATAGAGCACAGTTTGGCCAACACAAAACCAAGTGCGTAGTTTTCTCTTTTTCCATGACTGTGCTGTGACATAAATTTCCACATATTCGGTGAATAGCATCTTATGAGAAATTGCAAAATATTTCAGCTCGAAAATATTAAAAGTTAACACGATACAATTCAAGTATAGGCTTAGGGGTTGTATTCCATTTTTCTTCCATTTCCCTCTAGTGATTAAATGTAATTCAGATGTTAGTACTGTTGAGTGTTTTTGTTGAAATTGTAAGCAAGTCAATTTCAATAATAATTTTCCCAGTTCCTTTATACTGTAAAAAATTAAAGTACTTGGAAGTTTATCCTTTTCAAGTCAAGTCCTTATTAGAGTTTGAATTTTATCTTATATGCAGGGCTTGTATATGAATTTGAGTCCAAGGAAAGTTTATCAAGAGCCAGCTCTGACACTGAAGTAAGAAAGAAATACCACCCTTGTCAGTACTTTGTATAGATTGTATACTCTTCATTTTACATCCCATCTCGTGGTATCACTTAATTTCACATTTGAACTGTATATGCATGTTATTTTATTGAAACTTAGGGGATCTATGGTTAAACTTTAGAAATGATTTTCATGGTATCTTCATTAATTTGCAGTGAAACAAATCAAGCACGTATTACAAAGTAGAATATAGAGAGGATTATATGAAGCGCAAACCAAAGGAAGAGGATGATTTTTTGGCATTGTTTTAGACTTCAGAGAAAAAGGAGAGTTGCACATGCAGCATTGTCTTCAAAGGCCGGCAGCTTCTCTGAGGCTGTGTATGTTTCCAGTCGTCCGAGTAAGCAAAACTATGTATAGCAAACTCTTATGTGAATCGTTGTCTCCAAGTGTATATGTATCATGTTAGATTTGCTTATTGTATCATAAATTGTGTAGGTATATTGTTTGTCTATGACCTGCCCGTTGTTGGTGTCACTGCCAGGCCATCTCACTTCACTTGAGAAGCCTAAAAAAATGTGATGCTGATTATCAGTTCACCTTAATTTGCTATGGCAAGAATAATTTGTTTGAGATAACATGACTCAACAGAATGTAGAATAATTTATCTGAGATACGACTGTTAAGGATGTGTATGTTGATATGAAACGTACGACCGTAGGAATATGTTAAAGAAAAAAAATTATGCCATGACCATATCCATGAACTCATCTTATAGGGAGCGTTTAGTTCATGCTATAAATTATTTCAAAAATAGAAGGATTTCAGAAAATATAATACCAGGAATTGTCATTCTAGAGAGTGTGTTATTATCTTGTTTGGTTTGTGTGTAGCTATTGCTTTAGCATTTTAGAAAATGTGTTATTACCATATTTAATTTGTGCATGACTATTATAATAGCTATCGAGACATGTCTTTACTATTTTAAAATTATTAACAAAATAATACTACATTACTAAAATTTTATGTATTATTTAAAGATAAATTGTAAATCAGAAATCAAATTAATGTAAAAAATAACAGAACGTGAAGGTTGATTGATTGTATTAATACAACTTAATGCTATAACACAATAATTATATCATTCAGACAGAAACGCAAGACGATCAAAGATTCAAAGAAGATCTGCTACAAAAACATAGAATAACAATAAACTTGTTAATACATAGATCATATACTTCATACCAATTAAAACTTTTTAAATGATAAAATCACAAAATAGAAAAATAATTATATCATTCGACTAATAACATATCGAGTCAGTGATTATTAGTGGAACTTCTCCACATGCTAAACATTTCATTAGCTAAAATGTCCCTCCAATATTGATCTCTTGCTCCTGTTTTTGCGTAGCAGTCCCTACGTTTAGAAATTGCAATTGGTTACCTCACTGTGTTTCCAATAATCCAATCCAATATATAAACATGAAAATTGCAATTGCCTACCACTTCTCCTCCAGAGGAAGCGATTAATTCAATGTTACTGACCCCTCAGTTTAAAAAATAAAATAAGAAATGCAAATAAGATCACAATAGAAAACAAATTACGGGAATGGAAATTTAGTGCTGGAAAGCAGAAACCATAATAGAGATTTCAGCACTACTGAGTAAAGAGAAAGGGACAAATTAGGGGAGTTCGATCTCCTAAAGTATCCCAATTTTTAAGTTTAGATCCCGACCGTCAGATTCAAATTGGGTTATTAGATTAGAGGGCTCCGTGCGCTCCACCTCGGACCAGATAGGCCCGGATTCTAATCGGAATATCGGAGGGAGACCGGAGACAAAGTCGGAAACGAAGAGCAATTTAGAAAACGAAAAGTATCGGAGAAGAGGGAAGGAAATATTTTTTTAAGAAACCGCGAAATCTGAACGGAAATGAAAAAATTATGTATTTTTTTACTATTGCGATAGCCACAAATCAGGCTATCAGAAATGACAGAGAATTGTCATACTTTTTTTTTTTTTTCTAATTTCGTCAAACATAATAATCACTTTAAGAGAATTACAATGTCAAGACATCACCTTCCAAAAATATAACCAAACGCCTCATTAAAATTACTTGCTTATTGTACGGAAGCGCACTTGCCTATTATGCTCATGTGCATTTGCATATAAGAGTAGAACTAGGGTATTCTTAACTTCATCAAATTTCTTGATAAATTAAAGTCTAAAATCTGCTAAATGAATTTTACACTTGTCTATTAATTAATACATAATTATTAACATGCATGGTACCGTTTATCTGTTTATCTGGATTGTATTCGAATGCACAAGTGTATAATCTTTAAGAATACGATATGTGCATTTTCTTTTCTTTTTTCTTGTTTTGAAAAATATTATATAAAAAACAAAAAAAATGAAATGTTAATGATATTTTATTATTCATATCATATTAAAAAAACGAATAAAAATATCTTTTCGTTAATTTATAGATATGGATAAAGATAAATATTTTTATTTTATTATCATAACGAGTTCAGATATGAAAATATTTTTACATGATTTGTATTGTATCCGTTGACATAGACACAGTTTCTTTCAACTCAAAATATATTTTGATAGCTGTCAACAATTGTCTTTGATCTTTCAAACTTGTTTTTAAAACCTCCTAAAATATACATTCGACTATTGCGTTAATGCACATTTCAATTTATTCAGTTTTTTTCTAATAAAATGACAAAAAAAATGTAGTTAAAACCAGTATTGTAAATAACGGTATGCGATTGTTGGACAGGCATAGTACCCTCAAGCGATTAATTGAGAATAATCAGAAATAATAGGCCATAATCATAAATAATTGGCCGATTAATCAGAAAAATTCGTGACGGTTTAATCACCGTCAATGACTATTCGGTCGATTAATCGGCCTAAACGGATTTTTTTCACAACACTGATTAAGAATGAGAAATCAGAGGGGAATGCATATAATAAAATACTTTAAAAAACTATTGACGGATTCTTCATCTCACGGTATTACTGTGGACTAGGGCTGACAAAAAAAATCGTAGTTCGTGATTCAATTTGAGTTTGATTCGGGTTTGATTCGAGTTAATTCGATTCGAAATTAGTTCGAATTGAAACGAATTAAACCAGGTTTGGTTCGAAATTAATTCAAACCAAATTCAAACTGGACCTGGTTCAATCGAAATGAGTTCGCGAACTTTTATAGTTCGAATCTCAGAATAACATCAACCGTTCATTTACCTGATGAAATTAAAATTCAAGATAGAGAGTCATAATTTAACCTAGCCGACGCTCCCTCGCTCTCAAATCTCAATAACCTAGTTATCTCTTCTTCTCTTCCTAACTCGCTCTCCCTCTCGCTCTAAAACCTAGTCGACGCTCTCGGCCACTGGTTGTCTCTTCTCTCTCTTCGGCTGTCTCTCCTCCTTCTCTACCTTTCGAATTCTCACTGCATTAGATGGTCCAATCGAGGGTTTGATCGAATGAGCACTCGAGGTACGATTACTTGTTTTACTGCATATTCTAATTCTTGTACTTAATCCTCTTTTTACGATTATTTATTGTGATATATTTTTTCATAAATAATTTTTCAACTTAAAAACACTCATTCTATACCGATAAAAGGAAGCTGTGTGAATTTTGTCCTGCGAGAAGAAAATTAATGTATAAACTACCAGTATAATTAGGGCTGCTAAAAAAAAAAAAGTTTGTAATTCGATTCGACTTCGACTCGAAAAATGTGTAGTTCACAATTAATTCAATTCGAAACAAATCAAATCCAATTCGGTTCGAATCTTATTTAAATTAAACTCAAACTAGGGTAAGTTCGATTCGGTTGGATTCGTTGCCACCCGTACTGTGGACCATACCCGCACCAGTCAAGAATTGGAGGCATTCCAATTACTTCGCATTGGAAGAAACTCGGCAACGATTTTTGCACCACAATTGTTTATTACACCAAACACTTCCTAACAACAGTGTAATGACTTTTTTTTGTTACAATGGAAACTTCGTAGCAAAAGTTTCTAATTAATTATTGTTTATTACAATAACAACTTCAAATGATTATTACTATTACAACTTGTTAATTGTGATCATTCATCATAGATGTAATAAATCAGATAGATTGAGTTGTTTGAATCAGATTCTTATCATAACCATATGAGCACGATCACGCGGGTTTGGATTTTTCCGTGAGTTTAGACCGATCTTGGATTCTTAGTACGGGTTCATTTGGATGTCTGATTGTTTTGGTTCATATTATAGGTAATTTAACGGTAAATTTCGCACACAAACTGAACAAAATTAGATTCATATTACTTTCGACTTCAAGCAAGTATTAGATTTGGATTGTTTTGAATAAATTATTTTTAAATTTTGAACGGTTTTAATTCAATAACTATTACTCGGATTTAATGTCTTATTAAGTTTCAGATCAATTTAATTTTTTTTTTTAAATCTCAATTTAAATTAGAATTCAAATGTATCATACATGTATACGAGTGATTATAATTAATAAATAAGAAGGTGGATTCATATCTTCGATTTATTCATGTCTTCGATTATAATGAAAAAGAAATAACCAACCAATTAAAATTTCCTATATGACTCAAGTCTCCCCATGAAGAGATATCAGTGAGAGAACTAAAAAAAAAAATTATCACCCTACATATAAATGTTAATTTATGTACTGTTAAATAATTATCACTGATTTCTCAATTAATAAGTTAAATTGAGCCCGTTTAAGTTTGGTTCGTAGGAACTCTAATTTCCAACATTTGTACCTCTTTTTTAGGTTAATTGTAACGCGATTTTTGTGAACTAACCCGATCGTTAACGTGTCTTATTTTTAAGAGGAACAAAAGATGGCACTGAACAAACTTTACATGTGAGAGTACCACAGGTTCGAAACTTAAAATCAAGACTTTTTAGAAATTAGTAATTGATCACAGTATATGACAACAACAGGGAGATTACACTTATTATTCATTATTGAGTGATAAAATTATGATACAAAATGGAAGGCCCAAAATAGAGCGCCTAAAATTACAACTAGCACAAAAATCAGGGCCTTGAGGTCCTCTGTGCATCACTGATTACCTGAGAATTAATCGTACCAGTAGCGACAGATAAATAAGTAACCTAACATACATCCGTGACTTGATGCCTGTTACTAACTCAATCTAGCTGGTTAAAGTATAGAGTACGCTCGAATCACCTCCACAATGGGTGCACGGCAAAGTGGACACTTGTCGCCACCTCGAGCTAGCTCGTTAGCACATTTGGTGCAGGTGCACATGTGCCCACACCTATTAATCAACAAAAAAAAAAAAAAAAAAATGGATGATAGAACCCTGAAATATTTTTCTTTTTACCAGAAAAAAAAAATGGGGATAGAAAACAGACCTATAAAGTAGAGAGTCAATGTGGCTATCACAGCAGACGCAGCAGGTACCCTTCCTTACATGGCTCCATTTTGATCCATAACTTGTTGTCTCTCCCTCCATTTCTGTTATCATCAGAAAAAATGCTTAAACTCAATTATCTCTGTACCAAGTTAAAAGGCAATTTTATATGTGGATAAACTGTTACTGTTCTACAGTTCTAGCCCTCCTTTTTTTGGATAAAAGATTGTACTAAATTGTTGGCAAATGTACAGTTAATGAAAAACGACCTGTGTATCCAAGAGACCGATTCAGAGCGGCAGAGACTTCTTGTCTGACAGAGCGCTGTACCTCCAGTTGCATCTCCATGCATGCCTCTAGCATCCGTTGCAAGTTACCCATTCCCTCTTGAAGTCTGGTCATCTCTTCCCGCAAAACATTTACGATATCCCAATCCTACATACATCCGGCAAACAAGGATACATATATATAACGGACAACAACATATTAAAGCATCAATAATTGATAAAATCTAAAGGAATTTGATTTCGATACCAAACAATGCATTAACAAATATGCAAGTTACACTAACTAGTAATTATCATGAAAAGGAAGATGTTGTGCAACTCTTACTCATTTTGATCCGATTTAAGACACAATCAGCTATAGTATTGATCAACTTGTCCCACCTTAACCTTATTAGCCCTTAGTTTTGTAATTCAGCACAAAATAGGAAAAAGATAAAAATAAAAAGGGAACTCTATTACCCCTAGCATAGAAATGCAAGATGATATTAGAGATACAATCAATGGCGTACTAAATAAAACAAAACATATTTGATGGGTTACTTACAATCTCAGGCTGATGAACGGTTTGACGAGTCCAGACACCAGTAATCAGGTTAGATTGCCAGAGGGGTTCCGGAGGAACAGGTGGAGGCGGTAAATTAACCGGCGATCTCAAATCCTCGTCAATATACAGTTCATTTGCAGTGTTATTCCTCTCCTGAGTTTGCCCCTGTTCTGGTGAGGTGGCAGCAGGAGAAACTGCTTCCTCAAGATCCCAATCAAAGGGTGTGTTTTCTTGCCTTTGTACATAGGACTGTATAAGCTGGTCTAAGCTTTCCCGAAAGTTGCTGCTAAGAAGAGTTGAAACACTACGCCTGAAAGTGTAATAATAATATGAAATATTATTAAAACAAATGAAGTATACCAATGTCTGCTAGGCCTCTATTGACTCAGCTTAGTACTGGACTGGTTTAGTTTAATATAGTAAATCATATATTCTGTAGATTGATATGTAATTACAACAATCTCCTTATCCATATGTCACTCGTTAATATTAACACTTATATAAGGTTAATGCTTAGCATGTAAACTTTGGATATGGTTCAAGTTAATTCTATGCATATGAAGCACCTCTAGACAACACATGCCGTATCCATGGATACCCCTCCTCATCTAACAAGAAACAAGATAGAATGCAGATGTACATGAATTTTTTTTAAATTGTTCCCTGAAAAGCTGTGACATGGATATATCTTTCAATATGCTTGAATTTAAAAACAATGAATTAATTTGAAAAGGGAAGATACCTGCTTAAAAGCTCCCTTATCTCAACTCCATAAGTGCTATCATCGTCAGTTTGACTAAAGTTGTTAGTTCTTCTGCCAGAAACCAGATGCGGGCCTGGTATATGATGCGAAACCAGATTGTGCCAGCTCTCTGCAGTATCTTCAAATGCATTTTGCGACCATTCCTCGATATTTTCGGCAAGGTTCGTTTCTCTATTCTCAACTAGTTCCCAGCTAATATCAGTTTCTTCTTCAACCCTTTGTTGAGAGTTTGTATGTTCTTCCACTTGGCTTTCGTCTTGAGCAGTCAAACTCTGTTCATTGCTAACATCAAATATGTTTCTTTCAGTTTCCATAGCGTCATTTGTCGGTATCGATTGATTTACCACTAGATTGTGTGCATCTGTTTCGGACTGATCTTGGTCATTGCTTGACATTTCCATTATGGAATCTTGAGAATTGCTTGTAAAGATAGTTATCGGCTCGTCATTGTTATCAATATCATTACTACCAAGTCCTGAACTTGCATGAATCATGAAATTGCTCTCTCTTCTGAAGCTGAACCCTTCCCTAGTTCAAAATCAAGTCTTGTCAGAACTTAATAAAGAGTTTCTGCAATGTGTGTTGAAACATGAAATTACTAGAAATACAAAGATTATTAAGTGTACCTCAAACCAGACACAGAATGCCGTTGCGTAATAAAACCAAGCTCTGTTTCAGCCAAAGACTGAGGCCTCTCATCATCAATTGATCTCCGTAAGAACCTACCCCTAAGGAACAACTACAAAAACAAAATTGAATAAACTTAGTTTAGCGTTTAATTAATTGATTAATCTTTTAAAGATGCACCAAAATGAGGTCCCTAGCTATTCACTGTCATTAATTATTGCATATTAGAAAAGGTATCATGGGATCGGAACAGTGTAATCTAATCTGAACGCCAAATAACAGGAATCAGTTCTTGGGTAATGTCATGATGCTTCTACTGGAAGCAGATGTAACTGCAGTAGAAAATCTTTTTTAACATTTTCTTTTTCAATAACTTCTCTCTTGGCATTGAGATCCTTTGACTGGGGTCAACATTAGACTTCCCTAATAAATCCATTGACTGTAGAATTAACCAAAGAAAAAAAATATAAGCAAAATATTAATAAATAAAAACTAGGTGCAAATGCGCCGACTAAATATTATCTCCTCTTTGAAAACTAGAACAATACAATTAACCAAATATGCAAAAGAAAAAACAGAGCATGCTACACTAACATGGATTCGATTCCGATACGCAAAATCAGAGACAGCGCGGTACTCTGACAGCCCTTGAAGCTCTCTCTGCCTCTCTCTAGTCATCCTCATGATGACGTCATCTCTTGCTTGTCTCCCTCTCAACCTTGGCACCTCTCCAGTTCCACCTCCAGTGTCTCTCTCTCTTTCGCCTCTCCTCCATTGCACTCTCCCCTCCCCTTGACTCGCCATCCACACCCGTTCCCTCGCAACCCTTACTCTTTCCCTCTCCATCTCTCCTAACCATTCTCCTCTCGACCTCTCGTCTCTGATTGTGCCATGTCTTTCTGGTGAATCCATCATTCCTACAATCTGTCTAACTCTTTCCCTTTCCACATCGCCGCCACTGGTTTCAGGCGAGTGCTCCCGACTCCACCTTCCATTGCTGACTTCAGCGCGACTCTCCTCCTCCAGTTCACGCCATCGCTGGAGAATGGAGGCGGTGTGGAGTTCAGCTAGCGCCACCAGCTCCGCCTCCCGACGGCGGCGATCATCGAGAGTGGCTGTGATTGTCTCACGAGCTATCCATCTGCTTAAGACACGGGACTGTCGCCGGACAGCTGCTGAAGTCTCGGCTGCATCGTCCCCACCAAGGTCCGACCTCCACCTCCGGCGATCGTCGTCGCCGGAGGTGCTAATACATCCGCCGAGACGGTGACATACTGCTTCTTGCTTCAAACGGACGCACGCCATTGAAGGTAAATCTATGGCATTGTTCACGATCGTTTCTTCTTCTCTCTATCTATTTGGGATTGGTTTTTTTGCATGATCTGGAATTGGAGGGAAGAGGTGGATTCGAGTTATTTATAGAGCGAAGGAAAGGAAAGGAAAGGAACGGAAAGGAAAGAAAGGAATGGAAAGGAACTGATATACAATTATTTTTTATTATTAAAATGAGGTTATTTTCTTGTATAGCGATAGAATGGTCGGCTCGGATCTTCCCGAGTAACTCAAATTTTGAGTTTACAAGTTTACAACCGAACCGTAAGTATTCACGTGATCTTTAATATTCGTGCAGATTCTCATCGGACGGTCCCCATACAAACTCAAACTTTGAGTTACTTTAGAGGATCCAAATTCGAGAAATGGGTTGCACCGCCGATCCCAAGGTTTGTTTTGGGAAGACAAAAACAAAGGGAAGGGAAATGGGGAAGGAGACGAAGCACGAGGCGCGAGAGAGTGGCGAGAAAGGGATTAGTTATTGATTATAGTTTATAATTTATCAAATATGGGTTTAATTTAGTAAATTTTTTTTGTAATGGGAGTAGGTCGTCTATATATGTCGTAATTTCAGGGGAAGTGTAGGGGTTGCCACGTGGAACTGTCAGTTTCTTGAATTTTCTTTTTTCAGCAGAAAACCTGTGAATACGGGAAAAGATGTGTTCAAAGAATTTATTATTTTCATCTTTTAAGTAAATGAAAAAGATCTATATAGATCAGAGTAAATCTATGAGGTAAAACAAAAATAACGAAAATCTACAGTTCTACACACATGAATATCAGCGTATTTTCGGTAAAAAAAATCAATATATACAAGTAAAAATACACTATAATGATTAGTGTATTTTTATTTTCGTTAAACGCGTTGTTTTAATTTGTTTCTCTTACTTTTTGGGTAAATGTTTTCAAATCCTTTTTTATCTCGCGCTCTATTTTTTCTGTTTTCGGTCACTGAATTTAAATATTTATTCAAAATTAAATATTATGTTATCTTTCTGTCAATAAATTTAACGGAATAGTTACTCCGTTAAATTATGTTTTTTTTTTCTTACTCGCTCAATATACTTTCTTTTTCCCTTCAACGCCTGTTCTTTTGCTCACCTTCTATTATTTCTCAAGTCAGTATTTCCTACGGTACCGCACTGCAGGGGATACTATGAATTTCAGTCAAACTATAAGAATTTCGGATTTGTTTGACATATAGGTCTGTTAGGGCAGGTAACGAGCCGGCTCGGTTCGAGCTAGATCAAGTTTATAGATCGCTCGTTTTAACTACGAGCGAGTCATGAGCGAGTCAACATTCGAATCTGAGCTGAAAAAGTGGCTCATGGCTCGCTTGTTTTGACAATGAGCAAGCCGAGCCATCTCATGAAAGCTCACGGGCCAAAAAATCAAATGTATTATAAAGTCAACTACCATAAATTAAGTTTGTAACTAAATTCATGAATACTAGCAGTGTTTTAAAATGCAGTTTTGTTCATGCATGCGGAAGGCCACTGCATACCGCATAAGCGATATGTGGACGCATATGCAGATTGCAGATTTTAATGCGGATTTATATATGCGAATTTTAAAATAAAAATTCACGTATATATATATTTATATTCATATAGTTGAATTTATTTCCACATAACCAATATGAAGTATGTCTTATTGTATATGAAAAATACAATAATTAAAAAATGGGAGAGTAAAACTCCGCATAATGGATATGAACTTTTAATTATAGGAATTGCATATTGCATTTTTAATCTGCATTTCAGCATATTCGGACTGCATATATGTGGCCGTATGCTCAAAATTGCTTGGGAGAGACTACATGGCATTCTGAGCACGGTTACCGACTGCATAAGCATATGGGCCGCATTTTAAAACACTACATAATAAAACACTAAATCTACAAATTCATACAAACATAGTTCACAAAATAAATTCATGCATACTAAATTCACACAAATTCATACTTGGACCGAGCTGGCTCACCAGCTCGCGAGCAAGCTATGTTCCAGCTTAAACTTGTTAATTTTGGATCGAGCTAGTGATAAGTTGGCTCGTTAATAGCTCGGTCCACTAACGAACAAGTTGTTAACGAGCGAGTCAGATGCAAATCACGATCGATCCACAAGCTACAAGTTTTTTTGCCACCCCTAAATGACCTGCTTTAAGATTTGTACAAACTTATTGCATTGAACAGATCGAATCTAATCTAACTCTCTCAAGTACCTTACCGTACCAGATCAGAATTCTCATCTCTCCCTCACCCGACATTTTTAAAAAGACCCAAAAAAAAAAAAAATTATTAAGAATAACAGGGTTGGAACTGAAATTTTAAAAATGCCCAAACCACTTCATTTTTCGGCGGTCCGAGATATATATATATATATATATATTTTTTTTTTCCGGACCGCCTAGAAATTAGGCGGTCCGAGATTTTTTTTTTTTTTTGCAAAGCAAATTTGCATATCTGGTTAACATAGCAAAACACCTTAAAAAATCATGAAAATTGACCGACATGCAGTCTTGACATCGTCGAAAATGACTGTGAAGTTTTATACAAAATTTCCGAACAGGTCTTGAGATATCGGCTCTCAAAAATTGCCCGAACTGCTAAATATTTCATTTTGAGCCCAACTTTGCACATCTGGTTAACATAGCAAAACACCTTAAAAAATCGTGAAAATTGACTGACATGCAGTCTTGACATCGTCGAAAAGGACTGTGAAGTTTCATACAAAATCTCCGAACAGGTCTTGAGATATCGGCTCTCAAAAATTACCAAGACTACATGTCGGTCAATTTTCACGATTTTTTAATGTGTTTTGCTATATTAACCTGATATGCAAATTTGATTTGCAAAACAAAAAAACAAAAAAAATATTCTCGGACCGCCTAATTTCTAGGCGGTCCAGAAAAAAAAAATCTCGGACTGCTGAAAAATGAGACGGTTTGAGCATTTTTAAAATTTCAGCTCCAACCCTGTTATTCTTAATAATTTATTTTTTTCTTTGGGTATTTTTAAAAATGTCGGCTCCCTCACTATCAATTATTAATGAAATTTTATGTAAATTTCCATTCGAAACAATAAAATTGTTTGGCACGTCTAACTTTTATGAAAATGTATGTAAATCTCAGTCCAATAAAGAAAATATTTACAATCATTGTACTATGTACTTTGGATTTTGTTTCCATGTTATTTGAAATATTTTTTTCAAACAGTGCTAGGCGGTCTTGTTTAATTCCTATGCCATCTCATTAACTTCTACAGAAATTAAGTATCATTTTTTTTTTTTTTTTTGATGGTTGGCATAAATATGTCAACAAATGCATTGATAAAAAAAAAAAATTATATATACAAGGTCCTATTACTCTTATTTAGCTAATATAATATTTACAAAATTATCACTATGACATCTCAATATTTACACAAAACTCGTCTAAATGATAATTTTCATAGCCGTATCATCAATAAGACGATGTACTAGTTTTCTTTTGTTAGAGAATAGCTTTCTATTTCTCTCTCGCCATAAGATCCATGCTCCAGCAGCCCAAATAACATCCCAGTGAGCCCTTTGCATCCATGTCATGTTACAGTGTCTCCGTATCCAAGCATGTATGATTTCCCTCTCATTCCCGATCACCAAGTTATGGTGAGCGCCCAAACCCCTCTAGAATATTCTTGCAAAGGGACACTCTCACATCAGGTGGTCCCTTGACTCCGTCACGTTGGAGTCACACAGGTGGCAACCCGGCTGCACTATGCATCCTCTTACACCGAGAACTTCCTGTGTCAGGATCTTATTCTCCAGCATGAGCCATATGAAAATCCTGACCTTCATGGGGACCTTAATTTTCCAGAGCCTCCGTTGTGTTGGAAATCTTAGCCCCCGGTTGTGCATAGTTGCATACACTGTTGCACATGAAAATTTCCCTGTGCCGGTCCACTGCCAAGAGATTTCAGAACTAGTTCTGTCCACCAAAATTGAGTAGAAAGAAACCATTATTGCGAGATCTTTTATAAAAAAAGGACGCATCTTGTACGGGTACTCTTAACTGCTATGCCGTAGTTATGCCATACAATCTTCTCATGGTGTTGGCCCAGACTGTGCGGACAGAATAGTCGGAATCACTTGCACCAGACTGTGTGGGACTGCTATTAGAACAAAACAGCTCTTTTCCCTATTTATCTTCAGCCCCGTGAGACCTGCATATGCGTCAAGCACATGAGTGATAATTCGATCTCAAAGTTGCTGGATGAGCCTCACAAATTATCAATGTGTCGTTTGCGTACTGAATCGTTTCAGGGGATATATAAGAATACCGGTGTAGGCATCAAGTATCATTTTTATTAGAAAAAATAGTTCATAACTTCATATCCATGGATTTCATATATTATTATATACGGATATACCTCATCAAATATCATACGTATGAAAATATTAATCCGTAGAAATAGAACGCACCGAATAATATTTAAACATTTCCTTTTTAAAACAAATTATCTATCTGGTTTAGTGCTCTGGCAAAGGGAATGAGTCATGAGGGGATGTATTAATATTGCATTAATGCTTGAGAGAGTATATAGAAAATTATAATGCAATAATTCGGTAATTTGATCATCATAAAAAGTAAACAATTTAAATTTGGAAAGTGATTTATTTTATATTTATATCATGTGTTTACAAATTATAAAATTTAATGTAGTTTTGCATTTTAGAAAACGACTTACATTTACAAGATTCATATTTAACATATTTTAATAAAATTAGAATTATTGTTCTCTGATCTTTGCTCCGTAAAAAGAAGAAGAGCGAGCAAAGTGCACATCGATCCGTTTTATAAATTCATATATTTGTTTTTAAAATTCAAACAATCGATCTAATTCCGTTCAATATGATCTTCATCTTAACTGTCGATCCAATTCCGTTAAACACTTCATATGAAAATATACTTAGAGATCAAATTTGACATTTTTTAAAATAAGCAGAGAATCATTTAATTTAAAAATTCTGAACCATCCAAAAATGGTGATTGTAAACGTGTCTAAAAAATTTGTAAAAAAATTCAACAAAAAATAGTAACTTCCCATCTCCAAATACATTTTCATATGAAAATTATGGAGCAATTTAGATCGGCTATTTGATAAAAATAGAGCTAAGAATTCATAGTATAGACCAATTCACGCTTTGCAAAGTACCATAGCCTCACTAAAAAAATAGAGATATATTATTATAACTTGGACAAACTAAAACACATTTCTTACAAATAAAGAGATAGAAGCAAGATATACGAGTAAAAAAAAAAAATCGGACCAATAATCATATCAATATTTTGTCTATATTAATTTTCTTAAAATATTTTATTTCATCTTTAAAATATTATAAAAATTTGAAACTATTCCGCTGTCAACATCGAGGAAATCATAAATGCATTAAAACAGAGCCTAATTTGTCGCCTTAACATTCCTTAACTCGTTAGTCGTTAATTATTAATCTCATGATAGCATTAAATAAAAGACTGTTTGAGTGATCCAATCTTGATTCATCAAAGCTTCTACGGGATTTGGTAGGGATCACAGTGACCAGTGAAACAGATTGGTTCCGGTATTAATTAATTATTTTTGTTCTATACTTTTCTTTTTCTTTTTTTCTTTCTTGAGTACAACAGAATCTAGATTCTTTGAAAATGAAAACGATTAGGATAATTTTTTATCAAGGTTCTAAATAGCGTTTATAGCGTCATAGCAGAAAGACTAAAAAAAAAAAAACTTTAGCGAATAGCGCAGCTATAACGAAAGTTATCATAAATAACATTTTTTTTTTTCAAAAATTATATTTTATATTTCTACTAATAGTAAACATGTCTCATAAAGAAAAGAAAAAATACCAAATTGATTAAGAAGTTCTAATATTCATGTTGAATCAATATAAAGTTCAAATTGTCATTCAAAATATTCCTAATTAAAAAACTATCGATATATTTTATATTCAAAATATACCACTACCATATATTAATGCATGATACAAAATTTAATTCATATAGCGGTATAGCCTGCACATGTTCCATTGTATTGATATAGCTTGATAAAGTAAAAAAAAATCCATCTGGACATTAAGACCCATTAAAATTGCAACATTATAAGCCATGTAGCATAGCTGACTGCTATTGCCGCTACGCGCTATAGCGGACCGCTATTAGCATTATAGTGGCCGTAGCTCGATTAACGCAGTTTTACCCTGTAACTTAGCTTTCTAGGTCCAAAACCGCTATAGCTAGCTATTTAGAATCTTGTATTTTATACAAGAATGAGACAGTATCAGCGAGGGTAAAAAGTGACTATTCGCAAGAGTATACCGACATAAAGGTATTTTTTCTATTAGCAATGGTAATATCCGCGACGATATACTGACAGTATCCTCGCGGATACTCTCCCATAAATGGGACACTTTACCTCTTTTTTTAACCTAACAAAGCATTAGAACTGAAACTATAAAGTTATAATATTCAGTGAAATTCCCAATATACCCCTCAAAAACTTCAAATTACATATTTCTCTCTCTAAACTTTAAAATTATGTCTTTCTCCCTCTAAACTTTCAAAACTCACAAATTTACTTATTTATTGTATATTATGTTAAAACTCATTTAAAATTTATAAAATACATATTTTACCCCTTATTAAAAAGCATAAAAAGGTTGTACATTTGATTAAGAAAAATATCGGTGTTATATTTGACTGGTTTTTTAAGTGGGTATTTTATAAAGCATACTAGGTATCTGGTTTTGAGGGTAAAATGGTATTTTATAAAGGGTATAATACGTATCTTATAAGACCGATATTTTTCTTAAAACAAGCTCCAATATTTTAAATAATTTTAATAAGCGGTAAAATAGTTATTTTATAAATTTAAAATGAGTTTTAACATAAAAGATAATAAAATGGATAAATTTTCAAGTTTTAAAAGTTTAGAGGGAGAAATATGTAATTTTAAAGTTTAGAAGAGTAAATACATTATTTTGAAATTTTTGAGGGGTATACATGAAATCCCCCCTATAATAAAAGATATAATTTTGATAATTTGAAAACAATATTCAATATGTGACAGATCGCAGTTTTAAAATTTAAATAAAAAAATATTTATGAATATTTAAAATTGAGATACATTATTTTATCTCAAAAAGTTAGTTGAAGGCAATGCACAAAATTCTTTCTCTGAAATAGGTCTCCTTCAACTTTTCTAAAGAAAAATACAGGTTTAAAAATATAGAACCGTCAAATTTTGAATTGACCTCACTTAATACATTAATTGATTAATTTAACCTCACTTAATTTGTGGAGTCACAATTTTAATTTAATTTAGACGACAGAATCTTATGTATAACCCTCCAAAACATAATATTACGTTATTTTTCTTTAAATTTTAATTTGAACAAATATCAAATGTACCCTGCTTATTATAGGAGTAATAAAATGGTTTGGATAGATATGAGAAATTTTTCCGGTTAAGACGAGTATGTAGAAATAAGGCACAAATATATATATATATAGTTTTAATATTTTTTTTAAAAGAATATACATATAAATTTAGCTTAAATTAAAAGAGAATTTGGAATAATATATAATATTACGTTGTACCATTTATTTACTTTAGAGAAGAAAAAACGATATAACGTGATATGACTAAAATGTAGAGCGTGATCATACATAATGTAACTAGTATATGCTTAATTAATTTTTTCATATTATAAGTTAGCTCATTAATTGAAAATAAATAAAAACAATAATATATTGTAAAATATATTAAAAATAAAGAAACGACATTAGAAAAGTTGGTCATGTAACGTGTCATTTTCGAACGAAAAGAGACACATCACACAATTAATATACCTCACACCATGTCAACTATATACATGGTGTGACATAGTCAGGAGTAGAGTCAACTTTCAAGCTATATATGGTGATCAAACACACATTAAAATCAATCATATAATTTTTTTATACGAGTATGGTTGTATGGAGGTCAATTTTACAGTACTCACAATATTTTAAATTTAATCTAAACTATATAAAAATCATACATAATAACACAAATTTTAAAATAAATAAGGTCAACTAACTTAATTCCATTTCTTCTTACTTCTTACTGAATCCGTCCCTAAAATTTACAACATATATATACCGTGACAAAACCTGTAACGACGTAACTAATTTTTTTCACTAATTTACATACTAGCTTAATTATTCTTACATCTTGGTTCTTGTAAGCATGAAACGGATTGAGAGTTGCATGCACCATGCATATATATATATATATATATATATATGACAGCATGTTCCCTGGTACCATGCATCCAAAACAGGATCATTGCCTCGTTGCTCTCTCCCAAAACCCCAATCTCGGCTGTTCATGCCTTAATTAATTCATGGCGCATCCATCACTTTTCTTTAATTAAAAGAGGTATACGTTTCATTAACCTTTCAATTAAGCCTGACATATATATATATATATATATATTAGTGTTGTGAATAACAGTATGCAGTCGTCGGATAGATAGGGTACCGTCAAACGATTAATCGGGAATAATCGAGAATAATCGGCCATAATCAGAAATAATTGACCGATTAATCGAAAAAGTCCATGACGTTTAATCACCGCCAACGACTAATAGACAGTTTAATTGGCCTAAACAGACGTTTTTTACAACATTGATATATATACGTACAAACTATTTCTAAAATTTTAAATATTATATATATGCAATGGCCTTCAAACTTCTCCACTTAAATATTAAATATTAATTTCTCCTCCTACCATTTAATTAATACGTGAAATCATATACCCTCTTTCGCTTCTCTTTTAGAATTTCATTGGATTTTTGACGATAATCTTTCTTTAATGCTATCATGCATACTATCATGATAATTAAGTTTAATTTTCTGACGAACTCATCAGAAAATGTACAAGGAAAAGACTGTTATGCCCTATGCATTATGCAATGGCGACATGCATGCATGCACAAATGATATAAATATGGATAAAATTAACAAAATATTTTTGTAAAATGTAGGGTTTTTTTAGTTAGCCGTACGATTTGATGCCATGCAAACGGCGATATTGTGGCCAAATCTGTTTGTTTGTTTCTTAGCTAAGTAAGATATATAGCCAAGTGTACATGTCCCCACCACTGTTACCTAAAAATTATAAAATATACAAGAACATGTGTTATATAAGATGTGAAGGTGAACTCTTATGTCTCTATACACGCCCTCATGTTGTCATCTACATCACCAAAATGTGAGCCCATACAGAACCACAGTATACACTATACAACTATGCATAGATTACATAGGCTAGATGCCAGAGATATACATTCTAGGTTCCCAGTGCATGTGCCTCTCTCTCTCACAAGGTAGGGATCGATCAGCATGGTAAACAGGAAACTCACTAATCTGGCTGTGCAAAATAATACTGCATTGCATGCTTTTCGCCTTATCTTGTTGGAATTTTGTATAGACGATTCTGTACAAAGAGACATGCATGACTAACTTGAGCGTCTCATTACATAAAGAAACCCTTTTTCTCATCCCGGATTTTTTAATTTAATAAACAATATTTTTATGTTTAATGTTTGATTAATTAATTACTTTACTTTCTAAAAGCTTAGATCTACAAGGATATCTGCCAAATATATATTCTGACTATTTTAGACGTATGATCAAGTTCAAAGAATATTTATGAACACACGTACTGTCACATTGTCAAATATTTACAAATTAATGGAAATATTGTTGTTGTATATTTTAAATATATATTAGGATAAATAAAAAAGTGTTTTAGAAATTAAGGAACCGCATATCGCATCACTAGTATAGAAACACAAAGCATATATACACGTTTGCTCAAAATTTCTATTAAATCAATGTCCAAAGCAAGAAAACATTGTTCTCATAAATTATGCACATTATATACGGTTTTACACATTATACATGATTTTACTGTTTACAGTTGTATAAATGTGCACCAACATTTATCCACAGTTTTTAGTAACAAACCATGTACAATTTGATCAAATTGTACACCTTTTTTTTATTAAAAACCGTGCATGTGTGTTGGAGGGTATTTTTGAAAGTTCTGGAGCGTATTTTTGGACGAGAGTATATGAGATGCTCCAACAATTTTACACGATTTTACTGTATAGTCCATATGTGATGAATGAAATACAATTTTTTTTCACGTCATAGATCTGTGCCCTCTTGATATAATGCATCTCTCTTTATTTTTTCTAAGTTATTTCTAAAGCATCTCTTCGTACATGATCGTTCTCTGAATCAAGTAAATCTAAAAAGGCGAGGCTATGGTGAGGGATAAGACATGATAGGCGATATCTTCACTCAAAAAAATTTTGATGACGAAACTTCAAACAGCCATAAAACGACGTGAGTGTCTGATTTCAGTAAATGACCACTTTTCAGAAAGCTTGTGAGAAGAAGATATTGATGGTGACCGCTAGGTCATTTTCTGAAATTCAAAATTGCAAAAAAAAAAAAAAAACAAAGGGGTGAGCCTCAAAACATGACTTAAAGTTTTCGATTAAGTTTTTTCATTTCTAATTTTTGATTTTTTTTGTTCTTTACCATACTTCTTCTTAGGCATTTTTCATGTAAATGTATGAAGTCTTAGATATAGGGTTTTTTTTGTCATATTTTTATTTTTTTAGTTAGAATGTTATTAATGTAACTAATATATGTGATGTAATTGTAATTGTTGTTTATATATTGGTAAATGCAATATTGTAGTGTTTATATTTAAAGTTTAGTTTAGTATTTTGGTATTTATATCTAGGATTTAATTTGAATTCAGATCTAGGATTTATATGGTTTTTTTGTATGATGTGTGTTTTTATACACGGTTATACTTTAAAACCCGTGTATGATAACTTTTGGTAAAAAAATCAGTGAAAAAAATATAGATTATACACAGTTTTTAATAAATATAACCATATAGAATTAGTGTTTTTGTACACGGTTTGAAAACCGTGTAAAATTTAGTGACCCTATATATTATACACGGTTCCAAAACCGTGATTAATAGTGTTTTATGTACTAGTGCATACATGCATCACATATACATTTTTGTATGAATATCATATAATTAATCTCTTATCAGCAAATAATTTTGATTAAATTATTTTCGCATAATTCAGAGAAGGGTGACGCTATATATATATACTCAGGGCACAAATTGCATTTTTTAGTGCACAGACATATATTTTTAATTTATACTGAATTTGCCCTTCATTTAAAATTTCCATCTAAACAAAACAATACATCTTCTTTTAATACACAGCTAATTCGTGTATCTTTATGGTAAGTACTATCAAGTATCAAGTAAATTAAGTAATTTTCTATCGCTCTTTCCATTATTTTAGCATTTGGTATTTTTTGTGAATTTTTCAACCTTAATTTAATTTGTAGAGTGATTATTTTGGTTCAAAATTTGTAGTATGCATGGTATTGTGAAAAAATAATATTTTTGAAATAAAATTGGGTGATTAAACAACTTGTCACAAAAAAATGTTAGGCTCCAAACTTCACTAAATATCAAGTTTTTTTATTTTTAAATTTCACCAAAAAATGATTGGCTCATTAAAGTTCATCTTACGATGGAGTATCAAAAATATATTGAGACGGTTAAAAATAATTTGAATTGATAATAGTTTGTATATCTTATAATTTCTAGTAAAACTCGTATGAGATGATAAATCAACAAATGTTTTGATTACAAACCCCTTAAAATTTAACAAACAAAATGAGAAGAAAAACAATAGCAGTAAAAATGATGTTGAAATCAATAGGCAAACACAAAAGAGATCACAATTTTTTTAAAATGTTCACATAATATAACCTGCAAATATTTTTCTATTTAACAATTAAGTTTTGTTGTTCAAAACTAAAATGGTGGAGCAAATAAAGGTAGTCAATTTTTTTATTTTTATAAACTATAGAATTAAGAAAAATGAAAACCATTAGCTAAGTAAAATAAGACACAAGCTAGCATGGATTAACATTAAATAATTTTTGTTTTAAATGACACTTACTGTTCGCTCAAATTATATTAGAATATATAACGTAAGTTTAATAAAATGGTTTAGAATATTATCTTTCTATTTATTCCAATAACTACAAATTACAAATTGGACTTCAAAATATATCATATTTAGTTTCAACAATGATAACGGCAAAAGATATATTTTCAAACTACCTCATCACAATGTTTTTTTTTTTTTTTAAGCATTCTTTATTAGACAATGATGTCAAGATAAGAAAAAAAAATCAATCAATTAAAGAGTAAATTAGACAGTATTAGACAGTAAGAGAGAAACTTTTTTTCACTGCTCTCAATAATTTAATTTTTGCTCTAAAAAATATTATTTTTTTACAATACCATACTACATAATTTGAATGAAATAATTATTCCAGAAATTAAATTAAGTTTAAAAATTTCACAATAATAAATACTAATCTTACCAAATGCTAAAATTTGAAAAGCAATAGAAAGTAACATGACTTAATAGTACTTAGCATAAAGATATATATATATGAGTTATCTGTATATTAAATATTTTCTTTAAAAGGTGTATTGTCTTGTTTAGATAGAAATTTTAAATGAAGGATAAATTCGGTATAAATTCAAAAGATTTGTGGATGCACTCAAAATTGTAATTTGTGCTTCAGAAAATGTCACTACTCATAACAAAGAAATATGATAGAGAAAAGAAATTAAGAAAATGTTGAATCTGTCAATTTCAGTGAGAGAGAACAAATTAAGGAAAGAAAGTCATTCAATAAGAGAAGAATTAGAAATTCAATCTGTCAATACAGCTGTCATGTATGCCGATTGCTGTTTATAAACGAGATATATATATATATATGTAATGAATAATGATAGAGACTCCGTTTTACTTTCTTGATTACGTCCAAGTCTGTCGGTAAGACAATATACTTGCTAACGACACGTGGCTTCCAGAGAGAAAGAGAGAGGGAGACTTAATTAGGATAAGATAATCACTTGAGTAAATCTGAGCAAAAGAGGTTGGCTAAGAGATGTAGTTTATCTGTTTTGTGGATCACCTGAAACAATAGATCACTTGTTTGTGTAATATATTTTTTTTAGAATAATTTAGAATTGGATAGCTGATTATATCAATTTTGTATTTGATATTATGACTATGAAGGAATTGTGGTTTATTGATGCTTTAATTTCTTTTAAAGATAAGTATTTGATCAAACTTGTAAGAGGGGCAGTATTTTGGGTCATGTGGCTAACAAGGAATAAACTTTATTTTTCAGAGATGCATACTTCTCTTAGATCCATAGAATCTCAAATTATTTCTTTAGCACAATTTTGGGTGAGATCCAAAGAAAGGGATAGTCTTCTTACACTATCCTTAGTTCTACCTACAATTGCTTGTTTTCTTTAATAATTTTCTATTGCATGAGGAGAGGGTAGCTGGAACAAGTGGTTTAGAGCATCAAACTGATAATGATAGCTTATTGGTAGTTCATTCAGCAGTTTCTGACATTTAGCTAGATGTTACATGTGTTATTTCTGTTATTCTAAGTGCACAGCTAATAACTCAAAAACTGAAAATAAATTGCAATTGAAAGTAAATAAATGAGTTTAGAGAGAATTGATACAAAAGCCTACATCTCTGGGGCTTCGCAATCTCTTCTAGGTGTACATTTCTATTACCCAATACGAAAGAATTACAACTTGTGAACCGTTGAGCCCTTACAATCCAAGCGGGAAGTCAATCGGCCAACTAGAGATGAGAACAATGTCTCTTAGTTTAAACTATTCAAGAGAAACACTCAATAGATCACTCTAACCTAATCTAACTCAAGATTAGTGAAGTGGATTTGAGGTTATTTGGGAGATTTTGAAGTTTTAAGCTCTCACAACAATGGAGTAACTAAAGCTCTCATAAAATCGTGTTTTAGAAAATTAGGATCGGCTGAGATGCTTTGGGAAGAAAGCCCTATTTATAGAACAACTGTTTAATGAACCGTTTGACTTAAAACGTTACAATGTTTTAATTCAAAATGCGATTTAGGATTTTAATTTTCTGAAAACTCAGCAAAACGTTACCAACGATTGTAAAATGTTACATAACGATTTGCACTGACTCAAATTTGATCAAAAATAAAAATTTCTGAAGCTCAGATTTAATTAAAACGTTACAATGCTGATTTGATTAAATCGTTGTAACAATTGATAAACGATACCAACGTTTGTGATTAAATTTGAATTTGATACAACTGTACTTCAACATTTGTGATATTCTTAAATCGTTATAATATTTTATAAACGTTACAACGTTTCAACTTCCTTCTAAGTTTGATCAAGCTGTTACTTCAGCGTTTCTGACAGGCTAAAAACGTTATAACATTTTGAAAACATTACAACGTTTCAACTTTCTTCTGAGTTTACTTCAACGTTTCTGACAACCTGAAAATATTACAATGTTTTGCAAACGTTATTAATGTTTGTTCCCAGTTTAAACAGTCTCAAACTTACTTTATCAAGTTTAAGATTTTACAATTTGTATTCTTGATAAGTGTCTTAATGATTTCTTCAGTTCAAGTATTCCATATTGCAATTCCATTTGACTTGAACCTGCATATCTTTTAAAAGTAGAAGAAATTGTAAAATTCAATAATTGTATGTTTTTGCAAATTAGTCAAATAGGCGAAAAAAAATATTGCTAGAACAACAATTTCGTCTATGTTGATAGTTGATGGTTTTGTGTTGCAAATTATTTTCTAGTTTCAGTTTATAGTAGGATATGTGATTTATTTTGATGTATCGGTTACTTTGTAGTAGGATATGCAGACATGTGTCAGAGGTTTGATACCACGTCTGATAAAACTTTGTAGGTTTCGTTTCTTAATAAAATCAGTGGTATATACCACTTTTATTCAAAAAATTAATCATCTTGCATATTTTATTCAAAAATATTTAAAAAATATGATTGTGTTTAAAATAATTATATACTTATGTTATATTCTAAATTTTTTATCTCATTTTATTCTATTTTTAGACTTCATTTCATTCCTTGCTCTGTTACTATTAATACATTCTTTTTTTTAAGAGAAAATATATATCATCCCTGATTTTTCTATCTCTAAATATGATCATTCAAATTAAGCCCCGTTTTGTTGTTGTTGTAGCTTGTATAATTTGTATAAGTTGTAGCTTGTAATTTCTTTCACTCTTGTCTCTCTCTCCTTGAGCGAAGAGCATAATGAGGAAAGAGAAAAGGGAGCCGAGTCGAGCATAGCCAATTGAAGTCGACAGTGCGGTATTGTCGGAGTTAGAAGCGTAGTCTTTACTTTCATCTTGATTGAAGTGCGATGGTAAGCAAATTCAGTTGTCGGAGCGTGGCAGCTATCAGACAAAAGCGGATCTTTGAAGAAAAATAGAGAAAGAGGTAATGAGTGTTTAAAAATGTAAATAAGTAAGATTAGTTGATTATGATAGTTTATATTATTTGATGAGAATAAATGACTCGTTGTAATACTTTTTTATTAATAATATTTTTAGTAGGAAAAAACAGAGTTCAGATATATACTTGCGTTGAGATTTATTAAGCACTCGTCTCTTTTTAAGACTAAATAGTAAATATCATTAAAACGGACAAGCTCTGCAAATCACCATGCTTGTCGCAGTATAAATCAAGAATAGACACAGCAAATTAAAAACGACCGAAAATTTATCATTATATATTATTTTCCTCAACGAAACTTTCCTATTTTACTTTCTGTTTGCTGTCGTATCTTTATTTGTGTTTTTCATCTCTTGTATTCATAGAAAGAAAGAGAAATAAAAATATAGTATAGGGTCAAATGGCTCCATATTTTGTGCTTTCATTTATATTTTATAATTTTTCCATAACAAAAACATTAAAACATATGTGTCAAAATAAAATTGTTAGATCTAATCTATATTGTTTTCTCTATATGCACATAAAAATATTAATTTTATAAAAACTAATAAATAAATAAAAATTATCATCTAAAATTATCCACATCAGCATATTTTTACAAGTTCTTAATACCAATCAGTACAAAGTCAAAATATATAATTTTTTCTCATCTTTAGATAAATATGGATATAAATAATGATATAAATTATATTCAGTTGTTTTATTTTGATATTTTAATTAAATTTGTAGTTATTAAAGTTTTCAAAAATAAGAACATATTTGAGATATAAAAAAAATAGTGACATTATTTGGATAATTGACTATCACTAATTAACATCCTGCTCCAAACTTATTGAAATGTATTGAATTTGGAATCAGGGCCAGTCCGATGTAAGCAGAGTCTTTCGATTTATATCAAGAGTCGTGCAAACAATATTAAAAGTGTGTAGATCAAATATGTATGAATTTGACGCTGATCGAACGGTTACGATTGAACTTGATCTAATGCTTATGGTACGTAGCTGAGGCAGGGATTTTTTTTAGATAGAATTAATTGTAATTATTTTAATAAAACAATTAGTTGGGACAGAAGTATGAAAAAGTATGGTGATTCATTGATATAAAATATTCTAATAGAAGCTTAAGCCTAAAGGAGAAGAACAAAAATTGGTTGTCATTTTGTGTAATGTAACTTGTATGGTGAACAGTGGCCAGTGTCTTTTCTCATTGGAGAAGAGAAGCACATCATGTGGGTCGCCATGTCAAGTGCAGCTAAGTCATCCCTTGAGAGAATGGAAGCACTTGTCTTCTTTGCTCTGAAAAGGACTTGTTTAGGATCCAAAGTTGTAGCTAGGTACATTAATTATGTTCTTTTCTCATTTCTAATTTCTAATTAATGCTATGCTATAATTGTACCATATTCCTGTCCCCAGGCTTATCAAGTACCCAAGTGTTGCTCGCAATGGAAATTGTAGAAGAAATATTAACAAACGAAATAGCAGAATTATAAGAAAAATCAATAGAAATTCTCTTGATGCATGAGCAACAGAGCAAGTTGGCCCCCTAGTTGCCCATCAATATTTACGATAACAGCAAAGTTCCAAGTCCCTAGGAGCCAAACTCTATTGAATTATCTATGCAACACACCATTGATTTGATTTGCTTTCTGTTTAATTACCTTGCATACATCATATTACATCACAAGAATTGGATTCAATGTGGTTCCGCCACGGTGTATCCTTATGTGTTCTAAGGAATATAGTTACTCTCAATCAAGTAATAAGAATTTCATGCCTATTTAAAATATAGAGGGATCCATTTTAAAATGCGTATAAAATTAGATTCAACGATTCAGATCTAATTGGATTTAAAAATATTTCTCTAACAACCTCTAACTAATTCCGCACCCTCCCTCTCAAAAGGTCGTAGATTCAATGTTTTATTTTTTTTAAGTAAAGTTAGAGGTCAAGTCACTCAACTATTTAATAACCTTGTTTTACAATAAAAGATTTTTTTTCATCTGAATTTCAAACCCATAATCTCTCATATAAAGGTCATGTGCATTTATCACTATTCCATAGACTAAATTTTCGTAGATTCAAAATTTAAATGGGTTAATGTCACACCCCGCGGCCCCACGAGACGTGACGGGTGCCTCCTGCCGTAGACATACGGTTGCCCGTATGCCTACAAGGCAATTACGATATAATAGAAAGTAAAACACACCAACAAAACAAACAAATAACTAAGAAAAACAGTTCACAAATCCCAACTGGTCAGGTAATATCATACAAACCCGTATCTCGATGGATACGCATCACCAAATGACATAGAGAACACATATATATATACAATCAAAACATAAATCTATACATGTCTCTAGTCACAATACCAGACAGCTAAGCAGCGGTGAAAACCAGGCCTACCGACCTCGTGTCTCTCTCGGATCCGCCGAACCGGTACCTGAAAAAGTTAACCCAAAAGAGGGGATGAGAATTGAATTCTCAGTGCGATAAATTGCCACAAATCGTCCCTGGACTTGCAATCAAAGATTATATTCAAAAAGTAAACACAAATAAAGCTCAAATCAGTTTATAATCATATATAAACATAAATGCACAAACCTGACAACATTTATTCAAATGAAATCACAAATCAGGAATTGCCAAGATGAAATTCAAGCACACAATATTTGGTTTAACTCGATTTCAGAATATCTGGTAGTAACTACAGATGTTCCACCAAACTGGACCCCAATTCGTTCCCACTCGTCTGTAGGGTTACAGACACCTACAGACGGCTGTACCAGGTAAAACCTTTTCTCATGACACTCATCTGTAGTTACAGGCTTAACTGTTTAATTAAAAGTCTGGTTCTAATTCATATCCGGAAATCCATATAAATCCAATTGACCATCCAAACGCATTACCCCCTGGGTAATGCCTCCGATACATAGTCACCCATAACCAAAATCATAATACAAAGTCACTTACCCCTCGTCCCAACCGGTACTGGGAACTGCCGAGGGCCAGACGATCTAAAGCTTTAGAACACTGAGCGTCACAGTCCATGCATAGACTTGACAAATCCGGATTCACTCCCTGAGTGACGTCATCACGGTGGATGACCATCATACCATATCCACCAACCGATGGTGATATAAAACACGGTGATTTTAATTCCAAAATCAGATCATTCAGATCAACACAAATAATAACCATACCAGCATGCAAATCAATCAGATTTAAACAATTCGAGTTTCACTTTATTTGGGCAATGCAATGCATATGAATCGAAACACAGTTTAATTACATGAATCAAAACACAGTTTAATTTCTGAATATAAACTATCAGACAAGTCCAGAAACCCCGCACCTGAGTAATAGCACGCTCGACTAAGGCTCAGGCGTCTCGAACGACCCAGAAATCCTTTGCCTCGTATGATTACCACCTATTTTACACGTTAAATTCGATTAACGCGTTCGATTAATATCCGATAGGTCAACACCATTACCAAACCCTAATTCGAATTCCAATTCAATCGGTAGGTTTTAACGAAGTTATAACTCGATTAATTCCAACAATTTCCAGAGTTTCACATGAAACTATCATAATTCCTTTCCATTTCAATCCAACCCCAAAATCCTGGTTTAATTCCAAATTCCACAAGCAAATCAATCCGATTATCGAGTTATAACGTTTCAAATCAAATTCGACTTCGAATTTCACCAAAATATATCAAATCAAATAAAATTAGGGTTTCCAAAAGAAAAAGGAAGATAAATCGTATCAATTATCACAAATTAACAACTAATCGAGCTAGAACTCGATTACGAAACCCTAATCACAAGTTTCAACCGAAATCATTGCAAATCGAATAAATCGAATAAATTAGGATTTTCAAAAGAATTGAAAGGGAGAAAGATATACCAAATTGAAGCTTTATAATCGATCAGGGCTCGTCAATTCAGCTCGAATCTCGATTTTCCGGTCAGTTCGATCAGATTCCGCGTTCAATTTCTCTCTCTCTCTCTCTTTCCCTTTCTTGGTTCGGCCCTACCCTAGCTTCCACGAAAATTTTCTTTTACTTCGGTGGAGAAATGAAAGGAGAAGAAAGGTGATTTGTTGTAATAATTGGAATTTTGCAATTAAACCCTCCATCTTTGTTAATATTACCAAACTTTGATAATTTCACAAATAAGCCCTTATTTAAATGTTTTATTTATTATCTAAATTTCATAATGTCACATTTCTCCCCCCCCTTAAAATGAAGTTCAGTCCGCTGAACTTGATTTCGTACCTTAATTATCGAATAACTCCGGATACTTTTCCCGGATGCTCTATTCGAGCTCCCACGTCGCTTCCTTATCGGAATGGCGTCCCCATTTCACCAACACGAGCCGGATCACTTTGCTTCGTAGCCGTTGTTCTTTTCGGTCCAATATCTGCATTGGTTCTTCTTGATATGTCAGATCATCTTGTACGTGTAAACCCGAGTGATCAATACAATGCGACGGATCTCGCACATATCTGCGTAACTGTGATACATGGAATACCGGATGAACCCGGTCCAACGCTGGTGGTAGTGCAAGCTCGTATGCAACCGATCCAACTCGTCGCAAAATCTGGAACGACCCAATATATCGGGGACTTAGCTTGCCCGAAACACCAAATCGATGCACGCCTCTGACAGGCGAAACTCGAAGCCATACGTGATCACTTTCTTGAAATTCCAACGGTCTTCGGTGAACATCCGCATATTTCTTTTGCCTTTCTTGAGCCGATTTGAGCCGACTCAGAACCATCTTCATTTTCTCAGCAATTTCTTCTAACATTTGCGGCCCTGTAGGTGGATAGGTACCCGCTGGTCCCCACCACAATGGAGTACGGCACTGCTGCCCTGTCAGCGCCTCTTGCGGTGACATACCAATGCTCGAATGATAACTGTTGTTATACGCAAACTCCACCAGATACAAATGATCAACCCACGAACCTTGTAAACTTAGCGCGCAGGAGCGCAACATGTCTTCCAGCGTCTGAATAGTGCGCTCAGACTGACCGTCAGTCTGAGGATGGTGCGCGGTGCTGAATCTCAACTTGGTACCCATTGTTTCTTGAAAACTCTCCCAGAAATGAGAAGTGAACCGAGGATCTCGGTCAGAAATAATATTGCGCGAGCAACCATGGTACTTAAACTGATATTTCAGAAACAATTCCGCCAATTCTGGCCCAGATGTCTCAATTCGAAGCGGAATGAAATGCGCTATCTTCGTTAATCGATCCACAATCACCCAAACTGTATTATACCTTCCGACAGTTCTCGGAAATCCACTTACGAAATCCATCGTGATTGATTCAAATTTCCTTGTAGGTATTTCCAGCGGTCTTAGCAATCCTGCTTTTCTCTGCCGATCCGCTTTAACTTGCTGACATATTTGACACTTTTCAACATACCTTTGTACTTCCTTTTTCATCTTTGGCCACCAAAAATACTTCTTCAGATCTTGATACATTTTTACCTCTCCCGGATGGATAGCGTATCCCGAATCGTGCGCCTCTGACAAAATCAGATCTTTCAACTCCGAACTACTTGGTACACAAATGCGGTCGTGAAACCGCAAGATGCCATCCCCTTGAACTTGAAACGGTGAATCAGCGTTTGACTCATAGTGCAGTTTGAATTTCTGACATTTCGGATCATTCTGTTGCTCTGCACGAATTTGCTCGTGTAATTCCGATCGGATTTCAACCGCTGCTAGCACAACCGACGCAATTGCAGTTGCGCTAGTCCCAACCTCACTTCTATTACATTTAGATGCAACTTCCAACGCTAATTCGCGTGACGCGCCAACATGTATTTCCATTCTGCGCATTTCCTCGAGAAGATGAGTTTCACTTGTAATCACCGACGCCAGGTTTACCTGACTCTTTCTGCTCAACGCATCTGCTACACTGTTTGCTTTTCCTGCATGATACTGGATATCCAAGTCATAGTCTTTCATCAATTCTAACCACCGCCTTTGTCTCAAATTTAACTCCTTTTGCGTGAAGATGTATTTCAGACTTTGATGATCAGTATAGATTCGGCATTTCACGCCATACAAGTAATGCCGCCAAATCTTCAGTGCAAATATCACTGCCGCTAACTCCAAATCATGCGTCGGGTAGTTTTGCTCGTGCGGTCGTAATTGCCGAGATGCGTAGGCAATTACATGATCATCTTGCATCAATACGCAACCCAAACCCAATCGAGATGCATCGGTGTAAACCGTGTACTCTTTATCAGCAGTCGGCATAGCAAGGACTGGCGCGGATACCAGCCGACTCTTCAATTCTTCAAAACTTTTATCTTGCGCGGTACCCCAATCAAATTTCACGCCTTTGTGCAACAATTTTGTAAGTGGCGCGGCTAACCGCGAAAACCCGAGTACAAATCTCCTGTAGTACCCGGCTAACCCCAGAAAGCTGCGAATTTCAGTAACTGTCTCCGGCCTTTTCCAATCTGTCACAGCCCGAATCTTTTCAGAATCCACCGCTAACCCTTTTCCAGAAACCACATGCCCCAAAAATGTAACTTCCTCCAACCAAAATTCACATTTCGACAACTTTGCGAATAACTGATGTTCACGCAATCTTTGCAACACAATTCTAAGATGTACCTCATGTTCTTCTCGCGAGCGCGAATACACCAGTATATCATCAATGAACACCACAACTGTAGAATCCAACAGATCGTGAAACACACGGTGCATCAAGTCCATGAACGCTGCCGGTGCGTTCGTCAGCCCAAACGGCATAACCAGGTATTCATAATGCCCGTACCTTGTACGGAACGCTGTCTTATCCACATCGCTCGGCCGTATTCTCAACTGGTGATACCCTGTTCTCAGATCAATCTTTGAATATATTGAGGATCCCTGCAACTGATCAAACAGATCGTCAATCCGAGGTAACGGATATTTATTCTTCACAGTTACCTTGTTCAACTCGCGGTAATCAATGCATAACCGCAATGTTCCATCTTTCTTTTTGACAAACAATACTGGCGCGCCCCATGGTGACGTGCTAGGTCTGATAAATCCACTCTCCAACATATCTTCCAACTGCGCCTTGAGTTCTTTTAGTTCTGCCGGTGCCATTCGATACGGCGCTTTTGAAATCGGTGTTGTGCCCGGTACCAGTTCGATACCGAACTCCACTTCTCGCTCTGGTGGCAACCCTACAATCTCTTTCGAAAATACATCCACAAATTCCGAAACCACCGGAATGGTGCTGATTTCTGGAACTGCCGCAGACGCATAAACCACAGCCGCCAAGTAAGCATCACACCCTGATTCTAATAAATGTTTCATCTCTACAGCCGAAATACACGGTGTTAGTTTCCCAATTTCTCTACAATTGAGTATGCAAGACATACCTCTTGAATTTGCGAAATGGATCCGACGATGCGGACAATCAATAGTAGCAGCGTGTCTCGTCAACCAGTCCATACCCAATAACACGTCGTAACCGGTAATCTCCATTACCAACAAGTCCGCCTCGAACTCCCTCCCATCTATCTTAATCTTTCGGTTTCGGCATAAAGTGATTCCTTGATCAGTTGAACCAAACGGGGTTTGAACATTTACCACTTGATTACATGTCTCAATTGGCCAACTCCCTTTTTCTACCAATTCCCTCGACACAATAGAATGGCTGCACCCCGTATCAATCAAACAATACGCATCCTGATCAGATATAGAGAGTATACCTGTCATGACGTCAGTCTGGCCATCTCCCAGCGCAGTTGCAGCGTTGCGCGAAGTTCCAGCAATGTTAAGCGCATGCGCCGCCGCTCTGCCGTCGTTCCTACCGGCGCTGCCAGCGCCGCTAACCCTGCCGACGCTACCGGCGCTGCTAGCCCTGCTAGCGCTAGCCCCGCCAGCTTGAGATGCGCCACGTCCACGCCACGTCGGCGCTCCGCGCCCAACGCTAGCGGACCCTCCCGCGCTACCAGCGCCTCGCATCCTCATAAGCGCATTCGGGCACTCCCTCGCCCAATGTCCCGCGCTACCACATACGAAACAAGCGCTAGCCTTGCGCCTACACTCAACTTCATCGTGCGCTTGATTGCACGATCGGCACCATTGCGAAGGAATCACCGGTCTAAAACCCGGCATAGAGGTCTGTCTAAACGGGGGTCTCGGCGCCATATTCGACCGAGGGGGTCTAGCAAATGATGGTCCTCCCCTCGACCTCGACATTTGTCCACTCTGAGCATCCTTCTGTTTTACATTTCTTTCGGTCAGTTGCTCTTTCCTCCGCTTACCATGCATCTCTATCTGTTCTGCATGATCCATCATAGATTGCAACTCCGTAGCAGTCGGAGTATCAACAATCATCGAGATATTTCCATCTAAACCATCCAAATAGTGCCTGTGATACCTTACCGCGTCATTCTGAATATCTGATGCATAACGCGATAACGCCAGAAACTCACTATTATAATCCCCCACCGGACGCCCATTTTGCCTCAATTCCAGAAACTTTCTCCGCAACGCTTCACGTTGAATATTGCTCAGAAACCTCCGGTTGAACTGCTGTTCAAACCATTCCCACGGAATCCTCGCTTCCTCCCCGACATAACTGCGTCGGGCCCCGTCCCACCAGAACCTTGCGTCACCCTCCAATTGCTGCTCAGTTACCTCTACTTTGTCTTCCTCAGGTGCGCGGCATAAATTCAGCTTTGCATTTATCTGCGCCAGCCATTCCTCGGCTGCCGCATACCCGCCGGTTCCATCATAGCGCGGCGGATTCAAGCGCAGAAATGAATCATACAACCTTCTAAACTCTTCGGGTGCACCACCGTGAGCCACCGGTGCTGCATCCCGCATCTCTGCTTGGCGACCTCTCTCGTAGGCCGCAATCAGCCGGTCATCTATGTCCCGGTCTCTACCTGGCGCTCCTCCAGCACCACCAGCTCCCTCAGCACCAGCTGGACCAGCTCCAGCCTGATCCACAGCCGGCTCGATAATCAATTCCTGATTCCTCCGAGGTCTGCCTCTACCTCGGTGTGGTGTTTCCATTTTCTGAATAAACACAGTTAGTTTATAACATTCGATATTCCTTACTTATCATACGACATTTGCATAGTCGCGACGACCCCATTAATACGTATACCACTCTCGTATCCTAACAAGTCTGGTTCAGGTTCTAAACCATGCTCTGATACCACCCGGGGAAGGACCTGTCACACCCCGCGGCCCCACGAGACGTGACGGGTGCCTCCTGCCGTAGACATACGGTTGCCCGTATGCCTACAAGGCAATTACGATATAATAGAAAGTAAAACACACCAACAAAACAAACAAATAACTAAGAAAAACAGTTCACAAATCCCAACTGGTCAGGTAATATCATACAAACCCGTATCTCGATGGATACGCATCACCAAATGACATAGAGAACACATATATATATACAATCAAAACATAAATCTATACATGTCTCTAGTCACAATACCAGACAGCTAAGCAGCGGTGAAAACCAGGCCTACCGACCTCGTGTCTCTCTCGGATCCGCCGAACCGGTACCTGAAAAAGTTAACCCAAAAGAGGGGATGAGAATTGAATTCTCAGTGCGATAAATTGCCACAAATCGTCCCTGGACTTGCAATCAAAGATTATATTCAAAAAGTAAACACAAATAAAGCTCAAATCAGTTTATAATCATATATAAACATAAATGCACAAACCCGACAACATTTATTCAAATGAAATCACAAATCAGGAATTGCCAAGATGAAATTCAAGCACACAATATTTGGTTTAACTCGATTTCAGAATATCTGGTAGTAACTACAGATGTTCCACCAAACTGGACCCCAATTCGTTCCCACTCGTCTGTAGGGTTACAGACACCTACAGACGGCTGTACCAGGTAAAACCTTTTCTCATGACACTCATCTGTAGTTACAGGCTTAACTGTTTAATTAAAAGTCTGGTTCTAATTCATATCCGGAAATCCATATAAATACAATTGACCATCCAAACGCATTACCCCCTGGGTAATGCCTCCGATACACAGTCACCCATAACCAAAATCATAATACAAAGTCACTTACCCCTCGTCCCAACCGGTACTGGGAACTGCCGAGGGCCAGACGATCTAAAGCTTTAGAACACTGAGCGTCACAGTCCATGCATAGACTTGACAAATCCGGATTCACTCCCTGAGTGACGTCATCACGGTGGATGACCATAATACCATATTCACCAACCGATGGTGATATAAAACACGGTGACTTTAATTCCAAAATCAGATCATTCAGATCAACACAAATAATAACCATACCAGCATGCAAATCAATCAGATTTAAACAATTCGAGTTTCACTTTATTTGGGCAATGCAATGCATATGAATCGAAACACAGTTTAATTACATGAATCAAAACACAGTTTAATTTCTGAATATAAACTATCAGACAAGTCCAGAAACCCCGCACCTGAGTAATAGCACGCTCGACTAAGGCTCAGGCGTCTCGAACGACCCAGAAATCCTTTGCCTCGTATGATTACCACCTATTTTACACGTTAAATTCGATTAACGCGTTCGATTAATATCCGATAGGTCAACACCATTACCAAACCCTAATTCGAATTCCAATTCAATCGGTAGGTTTTAACGAAGTTATAACTCGATTAATTCCAACAATTTCCAGAGTTTCACATGAAACTATCATAATTCCTTTCCATTTCAATCCAACCCCAAAATCCTGGTTTAATTCCAAATTCCACAAGCAAATCAATCCGATTATCGAGTTATAACGTTTCAAATCAAATTCGACTTCGAATTTCACCAAAATATATCAAATCAAATAAAATTAGGGTTTCCAAAAGAAAAAGGAAGATAAATCGTATCAATTATCACAAATTAACAACTAATCGAGCTAGAACTCGATTACGAAACCCTAATCACAAGTTTCAACCGAAATCATTGCAAATCGAATAAATCGAATAAATTAGGATTTTCAAAAGAATTGAAAGGGAGAAAGATATACCAAATTGAAGCTTTATAATCGATCAGGGCTCGTCAATTCAGCTCGAATCTCGATTTTCCGGTCAGTTCGATCAGATTCCGCGTTCAATTTCTCTCTCTCTCTCTTTCCCTTTCTTGGTTCGGCCCTACCCTAGCTTCCACGAAAATTTTCTTTTACTTCGGTGGAGAAATGAAAGGAGAAGAAAGGTGATTTGTTGTAATAATTGGAATTTTGCAATTAAACCCTCCATCTTTGTTAATATTACCAAACTTTGATAATTTCACAAATAAGCTCTTATTTAAATGTTTTATTTATTATCTAAATTTCATAATGTCACAGTTAACATCTGTTATAAAAAAATATACTGAAATTTGGAAATCAAAGACCTCTTTCACAAAAAAGAAAAAAAAGAAAAAAAAAACCTTGTAACGAATTTCCTTTGTCTCATATGTACACAGACTAGATCTATAGTGGCTTCAATGTATCCTTTGATTATTTACTATCAATTTGATTATTTAGCAGATAGCTTTCACTTGCATTATTGGGGATTCGGAAACAAAGGATGAAATTGACTAGTATTGACTGAAATTTGATTTAGTATTTCAGTTTCAGACGACACTCGACAGAACAATAGATAAATCCAAATATGGTTATTTGTGGTAGGGATGGAAATGTACGAGATTATCAAGAAATGCACCAGATTGTATGTAGGTGCACTAACATGAATAAGACTAGATAGCTAGCTAGATGTCACATGATTTTATCTATATGTTGTCTTGTTAAAATGCGGCGGTTCTAATCAAATCATGATCCATTTTTCTATATTGAATTTTGTTTGTCATGTTAAGTTCAGTGAATGGTTAGTTGATCAATTTAAATAGTCATAATAATATACGTCACAAATCACAATAATAACAATGATACAAACACTTTAAATTAGGAAGATAATTGGTTATATCATAAAAGCTAAAACTTGAGAGAGAGGATGAAAAAATTGGATCAATAAAATTTTATTTGCTTAATCATACATACATCAAGTAATTTTATTATTCTTCTTTTTTTTTAACATCTCGTATTAAATTCTCTTATAAAGCATAACAATTTTACAATTTGGTCCATTTATTTTAAATAAATAGACAGGAATAAAATATAAAAACCGACATGGCAGCCATGACAGCTAGCTTTTAGCAATGATAATTGCTCTTTAGGCGACAGAAGCCCTTTTATTAATTGAATCTCTTAGTCAAAGTAGACAGTTAATCAGAATTTTAGGCAACCAGCAATGGTGTAATCATTATCCATGAACACAATTTTATTAATCTCTTTGTGACCCACTCGGATAGCTCCAACCATAGATTTTTTATCTTAAAACGACAAAAGTCACATTTCTGCACTTATGGATAGAGTGAAAAAAACGTGTTGTGTTGTATCGTATTGTGATTAACATTTCGTGATTTTAATTTCGTGTTGTGCTGTGATTAAGTTTTTTTTTACATATTGTGCCGTGTCGTGATCAAAATATCAAAGGAAAGGTCACGGCACGTGAATAGTCATGCCACATGAGTCACACTATGTTCAAATTAACATGCCGTTACTAAACATGACATGCATGACTCGTGTGACTATTTGATCATAAAATTTAGATTAGTTTATTCAAAATTCACTATTTAATCAAGATCTAATTGTTCTAATTATACGTGACGTGACCATTTGTCATGTTGTGCCGTGATTAGATCATGCCGTGCTAAATTTTTAAAAGATAGTCACAGCATATGTCACACTCCGAGACAATCCACCACGTGTTTACACGTAAGGCGTGTACACATCACATACATTATCAATAATAAATGTTCATGCAACATTTAACAATTTTTATAGTTTAAAGGGTCTCAGTGAAACATGTGGTTAAGTTTTTAGCATTATAATATCTAAGAAAAATATATGTGACGTATATGATGTTGCTTCTAGTGTTTCCGTTAATAGTCAATTAATATTGGGCCTTAATACATAATACCACACGACAAAATTCGCAGAAGATTAACGCCATATCTGGACTTTACTCGAGGAATTCGCATCCTCCGAGATATCTCATATTTTGCACGACTTTTTGGAAAATCTCAACCGTTGAAATACGTTCTGCGCGACCGATGTGCCCGGTGCCTATTTGGAGACATAGTAACAAGTTTTGCGTTTTATTCACAAATAAAATATTTTTTTAGAAAGTTAAACGAAGTCTTTTAACACCACAAGTAGTTCAAATATATAACATAAATTCAATATGAGATCAAGACAAATATGACAAACAAATCGATAATTGTCATGTCAGTCAATATATCCACTTTCAAAGAGAACATTTAAAAGCCTTAACTAAAAATAAAATTAAAAAGGCACTTGAGCCGTCTGCTCGTTGTCCTGCTGATTCACATTCCTTCTATTTGTGCTCATCGCCGGTTTTATCATTTTCTGGAACTCACATAAAAGTAAAAACGGGTGAGAGATCTAACAGTCTCTCAGTACGGAATTTATTTCCAATCCCGGATTTTGTAAAATTGACTTATTAACACAAATATGACATTTAAAAATATATCATCACATGCAATCTGACTAATGCATATTTAAAACACACACTTCTTTAGTTATCTTTCAAGTTTTCCGTTAATCCGTTCATTTGGCAATTCAATGGAAAATCCATCCAACATTGAAAAACTGCCAACCCGTTGGAAAAACCAACCAACAACAGGAGACTTTCTCATTAGACGGGGAATCCACCCTACGCTAGATCTTGACCCGTGATAGGACCGCTTTCGCCTACAGTCACGTTAACGAGGGGTCTAGTCGAACCCAGACCCAATGTATACATTCCAACATGAGTTCAACACGTGTTGGCCCCTTTATTTTAACTTATCTGTTACATTACATATTCATTTCATTTAACACTACACGATGTCATGCTCAACACATCCTACTTATAAGTCTCATGATCGATATGAATAATCCTATTGTATCTCTAAACAAACCAAAGGGACGTTCGATTCAACATGCACAATTTCAAAATTAAATAAATAAAATGCACACAAAATGGTAAATAACAATTGGACAATATCCAAAAAACCTGTACCTGTCGTAGTGTGGCAGTTCACTGTTGTCTCTATGTATTTTTCTACTTTGACACTCGGATCTAGATCATGAAACATGACTTCTAGTTAATATTCATATACACTTCTCATTGAACAAAATTATATATATTAATATTATAACTAGGCTTGTTTATAATAACTATAACTTTAGGGTCATAATCTCGGGTCTTTGGTGAAATTTTACTATTTAATATAAATAACATAATTAGAATCAATTTGTGAATATATACATAGTACGATGTATATGTTTTTATGTACTAGAGACAAACAATTTAATTAGTTTCAAGTCTGGAAGGTTAATTGTAAGTCAAATTCAAAATGTTAACAATAATGATAATCAAAGTAAATTGTATAGATCGAAATATTAATTCAGTGATGAGACGGAAGAAGAATATATTATATAAAATACATATAATTAAATTAGTATTATGCTTTGATCAGTTATATACATATATTGTACGAAAATAGTATATGTTATATGAGATGAGGTCATGATTAAATCTCCTCATCATTGTACAGTCTAAAAGATAGCAAGGAAAAATTAAAACATATTTAAAAAGGACATATATTCTCTCTTGCCGATTCTGACAGAAATAAAACAGACAAAATACAAATATAAATATAAGAAATATTTTACTATCATTTAATAAATGAATTTACGAAATTCTATAACTTTCTTACAATCGAAATCATTATTCAATTCTACCGGTTACATGGAGATTATATCAAATAATAAGTATATAATACATCTTATCAATTAAATAATTTTCAGAAAATTAGATTTCTTATACAATAAATAAATAAAACATAGAGATTATGTCAAACAATAAATATAGGAAATCTTATCAAGAAGATAATTTTCAGAAGATATCTACTTACGAGATTGCATATACTGGTACAACACGCTGAAGCGAATCAGTGTCCTTTCTTCTTAAATGGAAAATTCAGAAAAGCTCTGCTAAATTCTCAGAAAATGACGGTTAGAAGACTACAACTGGTCTTTTGCTTTGTCATATGGAGGGAAAGATGCCGGAGGATTTTTCAAGAAAAATTCAAGACAGTGAACTTACTCATCTCTGAAATCATGGCGGAATGCGACAGTTGGTACTAGCAAGAATAGAAGAGCATCGGGGACTAATGGATTGTGCTTGGACAAACCATTTTTAGTCCTTTTTTTCTACTGTTTTTTCTCTCTAGTCCCTCTCCTTTCTTTACTGGTATTTTTTCTTTTTTTTAGGGTTTTACTGCTCTTCAGTATCTTAGCTTCTGTTTTTTTTGTTTTTTTTTTCGGATCTATAACTCCTGCCTGTACATTTTATGTTCTCTCGACACTAATTGTGTCAATAAAGCGAAATCTGGAAGCTAGACTTTCAAATTTCTTCATCAAAAAAAAAAAACTCTATTGTCTATATGCTACATTAAGTTAAAACAACACTGTCAATATATTTTTTTTTTTTAAGGTCAGTTAGCAAGTGCTGACCGACTATTTCATTAAAGAAAAGAAAGTGTTGTACATAAAACAACACTATCAATATTTTTACTATTATTTTTAAGTCAAGTACAAACTCACATGCGAACTGTAAATGAGCTAAGTTTGAGCAAGTTACTCTTAATTCGTGCTCAGTTCATTTATTAAATGAGCGAGTCAACTCGAGTTGGGATGTTAATAATGAAAAGCCAACTCGAGTTCAACTCATTACTAACTCAAGTTGGCTCACAACTCGTTTATAACTCGTTTGACTAGTCAATTTTCTTAGTTATAGTTATATACTAGTAAGAGTTTATCTAAACAAAAATAATTCAAAGAATTTAGTAAGAGTTTATCTAAACACAAACAATTCAAATATAATTAACAAGACAACTAACAAATTAAAAAATATTCAAACAACAGCTTAGGAGTTATTTAGAAGCGCATGGGGTGACAAATTTTGTGTAACTCGAGTTGTTAATAAGCGAGTTGAGATATGCTCAAACTCGACTCATTTATTAAATGAGCCAACCAACTCGAGTTAAAACTGACTCGAGTTGTAAATGAGCAAGTTAAAGCGAACAGCTAACGAGCAAGTTATGAGCGAGTTACGAATTTGAACGATTTTGTACAATCCTACATGCCATACATAAGTATATACTTGAAGTGAAAATAAAAACAGAATATTCAATTTACTTTTTATGCTTATATATAATGCACAGCACCGGAATGATTTTTTGTTTGTTTGTTTGTGAATTGTGAATTGTGAATATTTGCTGTTTGAGAATTAATTATATATATATTATGAAAAGGTACCTTACCTATGCTTGTGAACTTATCTGCTAGTTAACTAAACCTTGTAAGGCCTTGTCGCCTCAATACGGCTTGGCACTCTTCAGTAGAGATTTGGAAGAAGAATTTTTTTGCAAAACAACCCACATTTTGGAACACATGGGCTCAGTGCGCTAACAAATTTTAATATCACAGTTTCGATATGTATCAAAAGATTTTGTTCGTTTTCGATTTCAATAAAAATTTCTCCAACCATCCACTACATTATCAGCGTTCTCTCTATTAGTTTGGAAACTGGAGACAATATTTTATCTAGAAAGCCAGAAAATAGAAAGGTACAATACATGTTTCAAGCTCATTGAAGCTTTCCTAATGCGCACTACAGTTGAGATACCACAGTATTTCATTGACTTGAGAGAAGAAAATGAAATAAATTTATGAGACATTACTTGCATTCGTCGTGCACCTCCCTCCAATCAAAAGGTAAAAGTCATAATTAAAATATTATAGGGAAAAATGATATTTATCAATTAAGATACTTGAGCAACTTCCAACGTTAAACAGAAGCAGCATTTGTCAGACAAGTACAAGCTCGTATGCCATTATGTTTTCCTACGATTCACCTAAAATCTATATACCTCGACACAACCAAAGATAAATTACAGCATATAAATTCAAACCAACTGAGGAAATGCGCCTGAAGCATCTAGAAAACATTGTTAAGAAAACCATCCCTTGGAAGTCGGTTTCGTGGCTTTGAGCTTCAGAACTAGCTCCTCGCGCTCAGCCTCCACCTGGGCATACTGGAGGCTCATGTTAGAGTATCTTTCTTTCATGTCTTTCAGCTCTGCTTCTAATGCTGCTATTTTACCGTCACTGTTGACCAATAGAAATAGAGAAGGAATGTATGAGCAAATTATAAAAGATCAGCTCAAGGCCTTTGAACCACTTAAACTTCTAATTTCAAGTTTGTTTACATTTTGGAAAGGGTAGGGTTTTTGTCCAAAGGGCTTTGGACAAAACCTTATCCAAAGCAGGAAAAAAAATCACATGGATAGTTTAGATTCTCATGGTCATCTAAATTTGTATGCACGAATCTCAACACAGATTGGGCAGTTTAGGCCCAACTTTGAATAAACTTTGTCCAAAGCCCATTGGACAAAACCCTATTCCTTTTGGGAATGGGATTCTCCACAAACTATAATCAATGTATCTGCATACACAGATAATAACCCAACAATTTTCAAATTTGCATTCCAGTTTCCACCTCATTGTAATAAATATACATAAAACAGACAACAGCTACAAGGACAAGGTCACTTGGAAAAATTACTAATGCCCTTGTGCATTTCATATCAATTCACGTAAATACTTATTAGATAGGGAGTTTTGACATTTCTACTTATAACTAAACCCATTACTTGTGTCATTTTGCCAGAGAAGGGGCAAAATAATTGTAAATTATATATAATACAAATTTTCCGTCACAATAAAAAAAATGGCCTTGTGACCTTTTGTGAACTATAAAAAATGTGTAGACCTCGAAGCAAATGTGACAATTATCAGTGTGCTATTAAGCAAAAAAAGATACTAATGTCAAGGTCTCACAGAAAAAAAATATCTTTGATATAAGCATCTTGACCCTAAATTTGGAAATTGCCTTTTTGTCATGTTTATTAATGTCTCTAGAGTAATATAAATACTATGCCTCCATCAAAAAAATATATATAAATACTATGCTGGCCTGTCAAAATTTTAATGACAATTTGTGGAGTGACTACTGAGAAAGGTGCATTTGACTGTAACTAAAATATGCAGCTTCATTAACAAGTCAAATTCTTAAAACTCTTCACCTACTCATGTATAAAACTTTTTGTTTTCAATACCAAATCTGTTAAGGCTTTTGTTAGTCAACAATTTGTTACGTCCGGAGTTCCTGCTAATCCATTTATTCCCTACTCTCATATTGATTAATAAAGTTAACCACAGAGCAATTTGTTGTAGTATTTCAAAACTGTAATTACAGCAAATTCTCTAGCATGTATCATAAAATGAAGAAGATTACCTTTCCCTTTGCACATCTCTTCGTTCTTCAGTTGGCTTGTTGTTATCCTACAAAATAAAACAAAGAAATCAAGAAAACCCCAAAATGAAACATTGCAGATGCACAACAAAGACACTGATTAGTAGGTACAGACCGGTATAGAAATCATGCCTTTATGACTAAATAAAGTATTTTCCTGTTGGGTTAGTGAGTTATTAATTATAATGGGATAACTCGGTAAACTTTTAAAATGAAATCAGCATACATCCCAGAAAAGCAGGTGCACCTGCAAATGCCAGAATATAATCAATATCCCGGCAAAACATTCCCAAGACATGACAATCTCCTATGTCTCCTTCCCCATAATAGTTGAAAAAATGTTCTACATCCTCACTGTTCATGTATACAAGTAATGAAGGATAAACAGGTATCTTTGCCAATATCTTAGGGATACACAAATAAGATATTTTTGCCCTGAGCTCATCAAACTACTTTAATGTTACCTTTGAACTAGCTAATATAAAAATCTTAACCTATGGAACATAAACCACATACCTCTTCCTGGGCGCAACCTTGACTCCTCAATAGCTCCTCTTTCTCCTGCTCCAAGCTCTGAATCCTCCTCTGATACTCGTTATTACTTCTCTTCATTCTATTAATCTCATTTCTCAAATCAGCCTCAACTGCCCCGGCTGCATCTTTTAGGGACAAATCACTCTGAAGCCGCACCAATTTTGCCTCTAACACTGTTTTACTCCTCCTTTCATCCTCCCCAGTATTTAACGCATTCTCCATGGACCCCACTCTTTCAGCGAGAGACTCCTTCTCCCTCCTTAGCTCTTCATACTCATCAGAGAACAATTTCAGTTTCTTTTCGAGCTTCTCCTTCTCGAATTTGTTCTCATCAATCAAGCCTTTCAAATGTAAAATCTCTTCTTGGAGTTGGCTTATCTTTTGGACCTGTGATTTCAAGTCCGAAATTTCTTCCAAAATTTGCTTTTTCACATAATTTGCGGATTTCAGCTTTACCTCTAGTTCATTCAATCTTCTGTTTGAGTTTTCTTCATTAGATCGAGTGGTCTCCACTAAACTCCTCATGTGCTCAACATCAGCCATTAACATTGCTTCGCTTTGTTTAGATGCATTTAGCAGATCAACTAACCCTTGAACCTTGTTCTTGGACTCCCGCTTAAGGGTTTCCAGTTCTGATTCGTAAGTCTTGATTTGCAAATTGGCAGCAGTTAAGCTTGATTCAAGTTTAGCCTTGTCAGCCCGAAGATTGGATACCTCAGAAAGAGTATCTAGCTGCATTCTTTCTTCCTCATTATCAGTTGAAGAGATTCGTGAGGTTAGTGCCTCAATCTCCCTATGCAGGCTTTCAACTTCGACTTCTTTCTCTATTTCTAGCTTATGAAACATTTGGTGGGTTCGATTTATCTTCTCCTCTTGCTCCTTATGCTCCTCAAATAACCTCTCCACCTCAGACAGCATTGTTTGTTCTTTTGATGAAACATCTATTTGCAAGGACAACAGTTTCCCCTCCAAATTCTCAGCTCTTCTAGAAAATTCTACACACTTCTTTTGTGACTCCTCAAGTTGTAACTCTAACCGAGTAACAGTCTCATGCAACTGCACCTTCTGCTTTCTCAAGGTTGTATTTAAACTTTGGAGAGAGCTGCACTCTTCAATCAAACCCTCAGCCGTGGATTGCACTTTTGCATTTGACCTTCGCAAAGACTCGACCTCCTCTTGTGCTTGTAAAAACTTCTCACTGGCCTCTTGCAACTTATCCCTCTGTTCTAACTTGGCTTGGTCCACTTCAGCTTGCTGCTTCACCAATTTCTGCTTTAATTCTTGAATTAGAGATCTAGAATCTTCTAATTCAGCTCGATTTGATTCTTGCTCATCCTTCAAATACCTTGACTGTGCCTCCAACCCAGATATACGCTCTGATAATTGAACATTCTCTTGTTCTAGCTCAGTTATCTGCAACTCGAGTTCTTTGTTGGCAAGTTCAAGCTCTTTAGACTTCCGTTCAAGCCCTTTGTTGGAAGCTACATGTGAGTCAATATCTCGTTTCACTTCTTCCAAGGATGCCGAGTTGTTGCTTCTCTCATCGTGCAAGATTTCTATCATCTCCTCTAGCTCACCATTCCTTTTTTCTAGTTCAGTATTTGAATGTGTCAAAATCTCAATTTCCTCTTTCAGACTGTCTGTGGTCTCTGATTTGATTTCCTCTAATTTCTCACTAGAACTAGCATTTCCAAATGCTAGCCTCTCTCTTAGCTCATATAGTTCCTTGTTCTTTTCTATCATCTGCTCTTCACTTTTATGCAACCTTGTCAATAATTTATCATTTTCCTCCCTGAAACCTTGCAACTTGATTTCAAGCTCAGCACATTTGATCTCAAAGTCATTAAGCTGTGATATTTCAGTTGCATCTCGGCGTGGAATTTTAGTAATATCTCCATTGCCAAGATCATTCATTTTGTATAACAGTTCTAAATTTTCCTCTGTTAACTCAGCACAATCCCTCTCCAGTTCATGTATTTTAGCTTTCAATGCCTCATTCTCTCTCTCCAAATCAGAATTTGATTGGTTTCTGTCAGAATTTGCACCTGGTCCACTTGGTCTATCAACCACTTGAGCTAACTTCTCTTTCAAAGCAGCTATCTCTTTATCCTTCTTAATTATCATATGCTCAACATCATTAATCCTGGAAAACTCCAGTCTCTGTGCTTCAACAGCTTCCTCTAGCTCTTGGATTACAGCAAGAAGCTCCACATTCGCCTCCTGAGTCTTCTTCAGTTGCAATGCCAGATTTGCATTGGATTCCTTCTGGAACTGCAACTCTTCCTCCAACTCTCTATGTGAATTTAAGATCTCCTCATACTTGGGCGATGCCACATCATCATATTTAGGAGTTCCAAAACTTTCTCTAGCACTAGCATTAGCACGTAACTCCTCTAATGAGGATTTCAACTGCTCAACCTCCACCTTCAGTAAGTCCCTCTCAGCACTTGAGCTAGAGAACTCCATCTGAACCTCGTCCAATTGTTTGGCCTTCTCTGCATAATCCTTTTTCAGGTTCTCCATTTCAACCTTGACCTTGCGGGAATGTCGCTCCCACATTTTGGCCTCATCCCTCAGCTCCTCTATCGTCTCTTCAGCAGCTTCTAGAAGGTCCTTAGTTGAGCCAAGCGACGATGCCAGCTGAGAAATTCCGTTTGATTTGCTGAAAGATCCTGTCGAGTCCTGTCGGCCCATGTGAGAACCAAAATAGCTAGAGTTGGTGTTTTGAGGGGAGAAGGTGGTTCGGTCGGTCGATATATCTCCAGAATTGGAGCTACAGTGTGACTCAGATGCCGATAAACTAGCTTCCTGAAAAATTGAAAATGGACGAGCAAAAGTGTGAAGTAGTCATCCAAAAATCAGTATTGGTCTGGTACAAATTGAACATACCAGATAACATTAGTGCTATGCGATGGCATTGCATGGCTGTTAATAATTTAATGGAACATATTTTTGATGTGTGCATAAGCTAAGATTAAGTTATAACTGCCAACATGTACTAAAGAAATCATGTATTTCTTTAGTGCGAGAATGGACAGTGATATGGCATGCATTGTATCCAGAATTATTTGCTTCGCTCCTTTTATCATCTTTGTTTTACTCCAAGCTAAACTACAATTATTAATTACTATAACTAACTTTTAAATACCAGAACTCAGTTAAAACAAAAAATACCTTTGGCAGAAATCAATTGAAAGAAAAATTGCTATGACCTGCTTTCTTAAGTTGAAACTTTGAAATTAAAATTCCATACCCGATTACCAAGTTCATCGGGAGTAGCAGATCCATCTGATTTGCTATCATTGCCAGCGCTTAGCTCTTCATGGTAAGATGAACCATCCTTTGCAGATTTTGCACCCCTGCAAAATACAAAAGGCTCAATATGTTAAAAGTTTGAATCTTAAATATGGTACAAAGTTAGAATGAAATAGGAAAGGACAGACAACATAATAAAATACCTGAGCTTAGACTTTGTAGAAAGGCACTGAACATTGAACTGCACAAGCACACAAGCTAAGTTAGCAGAGACAGATTGAAGAAATAAGATTAAATAATTGATGTATTAAAGTAAATTATTTGACATGTTGAATACACCAATCTCAAAATTAATGATTTCAATCGCAAAGGACAGGTGTACAGCTGAAAATTTTGGAAGCAATTAAAACAGTCACATAGATTTTAAATGGAAAATTTAAACTCTTATTGGATATCATCGTGAACATCAAATATTAGAGAATCACGGAAAATCATTAGTCGAATTGTTTGATACCTGTTTACTTTTCTACATAAATGCCTGACCAAGCTATTGTAAAAGTTCTATGCTGGACATAATAAAAAGACAATGTTTCTTGTGACTCAATCTACAACTAATTACAGGAACAAAATCTACTTTTAAGACACAATAGAAGGTTAGAAGTTCTATTTGGAAGCTTTCAAGCACCAGTTCAAAAGCAATTGCTTCAACTGCTGATTTACATAGTACTAGACATTCAGAATGATGATAAATATTAAGACAGTATAATATTTAACAAAGGCATTGAGATATGAAACATAAGATCCATTTATGTACATCTTCTCGAACTTACTTGTAGGGTTGTAGTGAAGTTACATTTTTTTAATTGAGAAGAAAAAACACTAGAATCACCGGAGCTCAGATAATCAGCTAAATTTAATGTGATCTCCCCGAGAATAGTCGTTCTAGTTGATCCCTGTAGAATATTGATAATTAGACATCAAAACAACTACAACATAAAAATTGGACTGATACTCTCTCAAAGTCAAAGTATATTACAAGGTACCAAATAATTGGCTGAATTCTCAAGTTCAATCTATTTCTAGTGCCTGATTCCTATTTAACTGTAGTAAGTTGGCAAATTTCAGGAGCATTGATGCCATATTCTTTAATGTAATCAAAAAATTTAAGAGAAGGTGATGATAAAGTTTGGTTGGGGATGAGTGACTTCAGCTCTGTGAATAATATATTTATCTCAAAACCTTGTTAGGCTTGTGCCAATTCAAAATTAGGACTTGTAATGAGAAGGTAGGAAGTTGGCTGTCTTCTAAACAACAACAACAACAACAAAAATAATAATAATAATAATAAATAAATAAAAATAACAATAAAGGTCAAGATCATTTACCATTAACACAACAAATCTGTACTGGCACTCTTCAATCTCCTTAGTTGTTACATCTTGGTAAAATGATATAAATTCAGACATGGAGTCGGGCCAATGACAAATTCCATTTCGTACTACTGCCCTACTCGTCTTTGCAATAGACTTCCCACTATCCACACAAACGGCTGAAATAAATATCTTATCCCATCCTTTTGGAATCTGAAAATGAAAAAGAATATTAGGATGCCTGATCTATTATTTTTGTTTACAGTATGTTTTTTAAAAGTCTTAGAGCTGCCTTTAAACACAGGAATCTGCAATCTCGCACGTGTGAGAAATCTTCCCAACAACACAACCTAATATAATCAGGTTTTCTTCCAACACAATACAAGCATGGAACAATTTCTCATGGTGTAACAACCAAATTATATGTAGTCCATGAGCATAGAGATGGGCCCTTAATTACGAATCAACTTGCGATGATGTAGGTTTAGATTAGAAAACATCAGTCAAGCAATGTGAATCACAAAAAATAACTAGTTGTTCCAAGATTACAGTGGAAACACGAAAAATGCAGATCACTTATATAATTGACACATCAATGTATATTACTTTCTAGTTCAATTTCAGTCTGATTATTTATTTAATAAATCACACTCCAGAAACTAATATCTCCTTTAACCAGCACAATGAGAACTTAAATCAATAGCTACATAGACAATTAATCAGATAAAAATTCACAGAACCATAGATGTTGATATCTGGAGTAGGAATGTCCAATCCAAAACATCTATTTAGAATACATGCACAGCTTCTGAAATTGAACTCCAAAATCAAAAGAGAACAGATAGATGGTATTATCAACTTGCTCCGAAACCCATCTTTCTCTTGCTTCGCAAGAAATACAAAATCCATCTTTTATCGGGTCCCTTTTTCAATAAAAGATTTTATCAGGTCCGTTGACCAATGTAATGAAAATCATTCCTCCCCAACTCAGCTAAAAAAATTAAAGTAGCTCATCTAAACCTCGATCCAACAAATTGTTAATCACCATAAATGCGGTTCAGCACAGTAAGATAAACAGATTAAGGTAACAAATAATAAAATTGAATTGAAAAGCCGTCCAAACTAGTAGTAAAAAAAAAAAAAAGAGGGAAGAAGGACTACATCACCTGAGCAGCACGAAAATTGGAGAACTTGAACTCGATCCTTTCTACCACCCTATCTGACTTGTGCCTGTGTAGCTTAAACATCTCTGCTTCTTCCTCAACTCCTAAAAGCAATCTAAAACCCTCCCGAAGTCCCCATTACATCTCAAACATCGCGAAAAAGATCAATCGAAGAGAGGCCGTTTTGCCCGACAGGAGCGGCGCCGGCGAGCAAAGAAAGGGAAGTGGAAGGAGGCGACCTGTCGCTGGGTTATTTCATTTTTTTCTCCTTTTCTCGCTTAAATCTGATATAATTTTGGTGTTTATAGGGATTTTTTGGCACTGGAACTTTGGCGTTATACTTTTGTCTATTGGAAAAAAGTCTGAAAGTTGTGAAAACAACGGCTTCGAAGAAAAAACGTTGGGCAACTTTTTCCTAACCAAGATTCCCTGCGGATTTTTAAAAAAGACAAATTGTGCGGCACTCACTGAAGTACGGTGAAATGAATTTAATAGTGAAATTGTACACACGATGATATTCTAATTCTGCCACAGAGAAATGGAAATAATTGTTAATGCAATTAATGACAATTTTTGGTAACGCCCGGACCATTGAATTCGTATCCTCTGAGATATCTCAAACTTTGCGTGACTTTATGGAAAATCCCAACCGTTTAAATAGGTTCTACACGAATCTCAAAGCACACGTAATACTGACCCCCTACATCACCCCGAATAGGCACCGGACACATCGGTCACGCAAAAGTTGAGATATCTCAGAGGTTACGCACTCCGGAGTCCGGACCATTTCGTATGTAGCATCTGTTGCCAGCTTCGGAAAAGTTCCCAAATATCCATCACTTTCTAATATTTACGAAAGATAAAAATTCCTAGATGAGAATTAAATTTTTTATTTTAAATATTAATAAAAAAAATAGTTGAATTCCGAACTTATGACGTCATATGTTATCTTTAGTATTTGGATCAGAAGTTGAATTTTAAATTAAATTGTTCATGTGGTATCTTTTACCTTTTACAGCAAGGCAGTAATTATAAATAAGTATATGCCTATTTGATCAATCAATATACTAATACAATTTCATACTTTGCATTGCACGCTTTTCTACGACCTAAAAGTGCATTGGTTAAAGATAAATCTTCAAAGCATACTTTATTATTTCGGAATCTCCATCATTTACCTTTTCAATGAACTCATTGCTGGGCGTAGATTTTAACAGTAAGTTTCGATTCAAGGCAACAAAGAGGTCAGAAATTTTTTTAAAAATAACTATTTACTCCTACTTTAATAGATGCCTCATTAATTGAGTATAATTAATTGATAATTCTTTCTTTAATTAGCCGTCAATCATAATTAATATTTTAGGCACAACATAAAAAAGGCTGCTTCGAGTAAAAACAAATTCATGCTTTGAGTGCGCTATTTCTCTCTTCTTCGTTCAGAAATTATCAAATCAAAATCAAAGATAATTTAAAATATTTAATTAATTTCATTTTTTTTCTCTCATCAGATGTGGACGATAATTTTATGTTTACAATAAATATTTTTTAAGTAGGTACTCCTTTTAAAAGTAACTAATTTCATTTTAATTTCATTTTTTTTTCATTTTTTTGTTTAATAGATGAATATTGATGAGTCGGCAATTTCATTTGACAAGAGGCCGAAAAACTTGAATTACTCGGTTTCAAGTACGAAACTCGCGAAGATCTACTTATTGGTGTTAGAGCATTTTACTCGGCTAAAGGATACGCGTTATCTATTTGTGGTTTAAAGTTAGAGAAATATGTGGTTTTACAATGTGATCGAGGTGGTCAATATCGTGATGTACGGAGTGTGCCTTTAGATGAAAGACAAAAGACAACAGGGACGCGATTGATCAATTGTCTTTTTAAAATTAAAGGCAAAAAGACGGATGGAGGAATTTGGATAATTGAAATATGTAACTTATCACACAACCATGAAGCATCTGCTGATATCTCTGGCCATCCTTCTCTTCGACAACTATCACAAGAAGATATCGAGAAAGTTGATCACATGACTCGATCTGAAATACCGCCTAGACAAATCCTCTCTTCTTTATGCCAAAAGAAACCCGAGCTTAAAGCTGTCTCTAAAACAGTGTATAATGTGAAGGCAAAGATCCATAGAGAAAAGTTAGAAGGTCGAACAATGATTCAAGTTTTATTGGAAGAACTAGGAGGAGGTGGGTTCGAGTATGATATTTTACATGATGAAGGTGATATTCTTACACATCTTTTTTTTTTATACATCCTATGTCAATCACTTTGGTTAAGAATTTTCCGAGTGTTTTCATTATGGATTGTACGTACAAAACAAATAAGTATAAGATGCCACTTTTTGATATCGTTGGGGTCTCATACTTTAACACCTCCCTTTATGTCGAATGTGCATTTTTAAAGAATGAAAGAGAAGAAGATTTCATATGGGCACTAAGCATGTTTAAAAAGGTTCTTCCAAAAGAGACTCAACCTTCAATTATAATGTCGGATAGGCAACGAGCATTTACAAATGCAGTAAATGTGGTCTTTCCGGCTACTACCCATCTTCTCTGTGTGTGGCATATAGAAAAGAACTTAATGGAGAATTGTCGAAAACACTTTGATTCCAAAGAGGAATATGATATTTTTCTATCTATTTGGAACAAGATAGTTTATTCTTCAACTGAAGTAGAATTTAATCAAAGTTGGTTGAAACTTCAATCACTTTATAAAGAGAAAAAGGCTTCACTACAATATATAATGAAGGTATTATTTATTGTTTCAATTTAGTTATATGAAATACTATTTTATTCATGTAGTTTTCCATTGAAACTTAAAATTTAGAAAACTAAAAAAATTAATCAAGTTTGAATCTGTTTTGTTACAAATTAATTATAATGGTCCATATACATATTTTTTGGAACTAATTTTCCTTGTGCAAACGTATATATTTTGTGGAATAGTTGCTGGTATCTCTAGAGTAGCTGCTTAATTAGCCTTGAACAGCCTATGTTACTTTTGCATCTCTGGTGGGGTGGTATAAACCTATTTCTTCCATAAGCATATCTCGTGCTAGCTAAAAAAAAACCAATTCGAAAAAGATTTTGATATAAGACTTTATAATTGCTAACAATTGTCTAGTTTTAAATTTAATGTTCTAACTCAGGAGTATTATATTATTATTGAAACTTTGTAGGATTTATTGCCATTAAAAGAAAATTTTATTAGAGCATGGACGGATAAGTATTTGCATCTAGGCAATCGTGCATCCTCAAGAGCTGAAGGGGCGCATGCAAAACTAAAAATGTATCTGCAAGTTTCAACAGGTACTTACTTTTTTAGAAAAAAATAAGGATCTTAACCTTATTTATTTATGGTAAAATAACAAATTTTGTAATTATTAATATTGCTTTAAGATTTTATGTATTATGCAAGTTAGTATCTTTATATAGTTTGTTTTCAACATGTGATTTTCAACGAGTAAAAGATAAAATATCCCTTACAGTCGAGAACGAATTCAATGAAATAAAGGTGAATCTCTCAAGAGAAAAAATCCGTATCTTGCATAGTTGTGATATTCCATTGTTCAAGAAACTGTTAATGAATGTCTCCATTTATGCTTTGAAAGAGTTGTACAAGCAATATGAAAAGATAAAAAACAGAACATTCAATCTCGTTTGCACGGAAAATTTTGAGGCAACAATGGGTCTTCCATGTGCCCATAAAATAATAAAGTTCACCAATTCAATGTTACCGCTGGATTTGATTCATTCACAATGGAGAATTTATGATAGATCACTCTTGCATGCTCCACCACCCAACTCGACTAATGATGTTGACACTGAAATGATGAGTTTATTTAATGAGTTTCAATCCAAGTATCAACAATGGCCTCTTCACAAGAAGGAAGCCGCTAAGGAACTGATTTCTAACTTTATGTCAAATTCCGAGTTGATACTTGAACCAAAAGTTCCACGCAACAGGCGCAAGCTTTGGCGACCAAAAAAGCAAAAGACATTGAGTTCTACCAAACGTGATCCATCTAAATTTGAATTTGTGGAAGCATCGAAAAAACACAAGTCATGTACTAACAACGAAGACCCTCCAGCTAATGAAGCGATGATCTTTGAGAATAATGTTACTACTATGCTTAATTTAAATGAATTTTCTAGTTTTTAAAAATTTTAGTTTTATTGTTAGTATAATAATAAAATCTTTATCGAAAACTCTATTCGAATTATTATTGTTAAAATAAAGTTTCTAGGATTAATGGTTGTAATTTTTTTGCTATTATGTTATAGATTGTTACAGCTCAAAATATGTATGTTATATGTTGGTTGATCTATTGTTAAACTCATTTTTGATATAAATTAGAAATTTTGAATTGTACGGGAAAAAAAAAATATAAATATCAGACTTGTTATATGATGTTGAAAAATAATGACAATAGAAATCAGGATATAAAATTCCAAATGCAAAAACTCAATATTTAATATAAAATAAACGGGTCATTTTTTCTAACAAAAATAATGTTTGATTTTATTATAAAAAGGGAAATACAATATTCTGGATTTCATATGTATATCTTTGAATTTATTTGAATAAAATATTTCCATTAAGAGGTGATGCTCCATTAATGCTTATGATCTTCTAATATGCTGTTATATTACTTTCTTTTTTAAAAGAAGGGACATAATGGTCCAAGTAAAAAAATTCTCTCACCTGATTGCTGCATTGAGTCATTTTTTTGCTGTTAAAATTCTCACCCCTCGTTGCTATGTTTTAACAAAGAGGAATGAAATATGTTGCGATCCGAATTGGATGAACAATGTCTTGAAATTTTTATTTTTTTAAATCTAACCGTTCAACTTTTTCTGTGCACGCATCTTCAAACAACTAGTTTTTCTGTACACGCATCTCAAAATAAATCAACCGTTGAATTTATAAAAGCAAGAATTTCATAGTACTGATCATCTAATTTGGATTGCAGCAGATTTATTTCCTAACAAAGATACAAAGTGATTTGAAGTGAATATACATGTAGCACCAACTTTACAGATCGAACTGCAGTCTGCAGACATGATTTAAAGTACAGATATGGTTTTAATTTTAAAACTGGATAAGAGTAATATTTTTGTATCTGAAATTTTTAACATTTTGGATGGCCGTTTAAATGAATCTGTATCCTTCCAGATATTTGACTCAATGAAATTACAAACCGACAGCTCAGATTAATTCTAACCGGATCAAAATCAGTTCGATATTTATAGAAACTATAGGTGATCCGTTTTGAGATTCGTACCAAGTTAAAAGAACTAATATGAATAATATGAATAGTCCGTTTGTAATTTGCTTAATTCAGATACATGAGGTGATCCGAATGAGTTCCAGTGAATTAACTTAAAGATTGAGTTTTAAATCGAGACTGTCCGATTCGAATCCGAGATAATTTACTCGAAGTGGAGCGCACACATTCCGAGAGATGAATTCATATTGCAAAGCAATCTCAAGCACCAAATTCGAATCAGAAGATCCCGAACCAAAACCCAAAATGGGTTACTTTAGAGGATCGGAACCGATCCGAATTACGTTTATTTATTTATCTATTTATCATATTATCTATTAAGAGTTTTGCATTTATTTTGAGCTGCCGACTTTATTATTATTAATTTGATTTTTCATTGAAAAAAAAAATATTATTTCCCAAACAGATGATAATGAATTAATGATTGATGGTGAACACTTTTTAATTAATTTGTTCATCATAATGACCGAATGCATGAGTTACGATAGTATATTTTGAAGAACCAATCAAAAAGTACGTAGCGAACTCTCAGGCTCTATTTTGTTTCGATGTTCGCCGGTGGTTTGGCTTCATTTGTGGGAATGAAATATGCTGCAATTCGAATTTGATGAACAGTATCCTGAAATTTCTATGTATGCATCTCCAAATAGCTAGTTTTTTTGTGAATGCATCTCAAAATAAATCGATAATTAAATTTGAAAAAGTAGAGATTTCAGAATACTGTTCATCTAATTCGAATTGCAGCAGATTTGTTTCCTCATTTGTGTACGTTATCAATCAAACTGCTTTCATTTCTTTTTCTTGGTCTATTCTGTTATTCAGGGACCCATTATATGATTACGTGGGACCGCGGGTACCATTTTTTTGTCACAACAGAACCACAGAAAATCCGAATAAATTCGCAGAACCCAAGCGGTCGGATTCGAATCGGACCATAATATAATATCAAAGGAGCCCCGTGCGCTCCACCTTATATCGGATTGATGCGGATTCGAATTGGACGGTCCAGATCTAATATAAAATATTGAGTTACTTTAGGGAATCCTGACTCAGCGGTAAGCGCTACACACGAGGACAACGCCTGGCAAAACTGGAGATGTAATTTAAGAAAAAGATGGAAAACTGGACGGAGTAATAGCCGTTCGATCTCATCATCGAGAGACCTTCGAGGACGCATCCTGTCACTCCTGTGTTGTGTTCTGTTCTGTGTATCTCGCCATTCAAGACTCGTAGAATTTAGAAATAACATAAAGCTAGAGTGTGATGTGCTCATCAAGCACAACTCCAAAAGTTCATCGCATCAATTCCATACGCTGAATTCAAATCGTTGAAATTTATGTACTTCATGAGTGATGCATATACATGCAAAATTTTGAAAGTTTTGAGTTTATTTGCTACACTGTCAAGTAGTCAAAGAAATAAACATTTTATAAGTTAATTTATAAGTTATTTTATATATTCAATTTTTATTATTTCTTTGACCACTTGACCGTGTAGCAAATAAACTCGAAACTTTCAAAATTTTGCATATATATGCATCACTCATGAAGTACATAGATTTCAACGGTTTGAATTCGGCATTTAACGTCGATCTAATATACTATTGAAATTATGCTCACCAAACTTTCTTGGTAAGCACGTCACACACTAGCTTTACTCAAAATATTATACTATATGAAAAATGCTAATATACTGCTTCTTCTTTTTTCTTTTTTTCTTTTTTTTTAGTTGAAAATACTAATATGCTACGCTACGCATAGCATTGAGGGCCTCTGTGTCTCCGTGCAACGGCTTAATATTTGAGTTTTCAAAATTTTAATAATCGATCCGAACTGTTCAACATGATCTCCATATGAATATGTGGCGTTAAACTATTTGGAGACCTCTAAATTAGAGCGGCCCTCAGTCTTTGAGGCCACTAAATGATTTGACAGCATGAGTGAATCTGAAATTCTCACCAAACTGAAGTGTTTAAATTTATTTATTTTGTAATTATGGTACAAATAAAAATTTCGGTACCAAATCCGACCAAATCTTGAACAAGTATTAATTATCGAGTTTGACGAGAGATGGATAGATAGTGGATACAGAGCATACCCCACATCACCCATGTTAATATAATAATATCACATCGTATCTCCTCACATTGAAGGAACTAATTCCTCTATAGGAGCATGATTCTGTTATTTTAAATCGAATTGTTTATCTGTATTGAAATCTATATATAAAAAAATTTAACAGTCTGATTTTAAATAACAGAATCCTGCTCTCCTATTTAGAGAGCAGCGGAGTCGGATTCCATATTGAAACCATCAAATGCTTCTACTAGGCATAAGGTGTTTATTATTATTTTTTAAAACCTGATAGCGGCTATCAGGGTGCATGAGGTGTTTATTATCAAATTAATAATATAATCAATCAATTATGTTCTTTAATTAATTAATAAGGAAGACAGCACTAAGCCAGACAATATTCCGCTTTCTGTTTTTTGAGTCTTTAGGATTTGAAAGAAAAGAACAATATTTTTAGTTGAATTCTGATTGTTATTTCAAGATTTAATATAGTGTCTATTTATCAGTGTTGTAAATACCACGCTTTATCAACACTATAGCAGTTTTATAACATTTTCAGATCTTAAATGCTAAGCTATGAAATAAAAAGTACGTTATTTCAGATACAACCGCTATAACAGTAATAGCAGTCCGCTATAGCGCGCAGCGCAAATAGCACATGCTATGTTATATGACTTTTATTTTAAGACTCAAATTGAAATATATTTTTAAATTTTCTTCTAAATAGAAAATTATAGATAGTTTATGACATTATGCTTAGGTTATTTTGAATTAAAAAAATAATTAATTTATGTCATAATGTTTAAGCTTATTTTGAATAAAGAAAATAAATGATTTATGATATTACTACAGATATTTTGAAAAAAAATTTGAATTTTGCACTAGTTTAATATGAATATTATAATTTCAATCAATTTAGTGTTACCTATCGCTTTGTGAGACTTTAGATAATGTTAATAATTGATAGAATTAAATAATATAAGTTTTTTAGAAAAAGAAAAAAAATGTAGAATAGGTTTTGTTATAACTACCTGTTTGCGGCCGCTTTTTATTTTTATTTTTCCACGATAATGCAATTAGAACGTTGCTATTTAGAACTTTCGTATTTATCAGTTACATGATTTAAAGAGCCGTTGTAGTGTTTCTTAATATTATATATATTTTTTTAACTATTTACTATATATCTAATTGAGTTACTTGAAATTTAATACAACAAATCAAATGTTACAAAGAAAGATGTAGAATTAATAATTTTTCATATTTTCTGGCTATTTCCTTTTTATTTTTTTAATCTTGAACAGTCTTTTAAAAGTTGACTTGACAGTTTGACAGACATTGTCAAGAATTTCTATATAAAAAAAAAAGTTTGACAAATTTAAAAAAAAAAAAAATTAAAGTTTCATTTGTGAGTCGAGAATTTTGGGGAAAAAAAAGAGAGAAAACAAGTATCCGATTTTCCAGAACTACTACAAGATTAGAGTGTTTAAATGTATTCGTTGATTTTTTTTCATAGTTCTAGACGAAAAACTATGCTGAAAGCACCTGAACATTCGAGCCATGTATATTTTTTTTAAAACAACGAGGTTCAAGCCCTATTTTGTATTAATTTTGATTAGTTATATGGGTTGAATTTTCGAGTGTTGAAAAAACGAAAGGGATATACATTAAAAATGTAAAATATTGAAAACTAAAATATTATACTTGTTAGATAATAAAAAGAAAACATGAATAAGAAAAATGTGCTACTTAAAAGCTCGTCTCCAGCTTTAGAGTGAAATAACCACGCATCCATTGTTCGTCATATTCTTCATGCATTGGATTGGAGAAGTATTTGGAAAGAATGAGGCATTTAGATCGTTAAAAAAATAACTGTTTACATATAAATTTATATAATTTTTAATTAATTTAATATAAAGTAAAACAAGAAAATAATAATTTATAAGTTAAATTTTAATGGATTAGTTTTTCAATTCGTTTAACTTAATCTTAGTTAATTAATTTTTTTATAAATATTACAATTAATGCAGAACGGACAGTTAAAGTCCAGCTTTGGATGAGAGTTTTGTCCAAAGCAATGTTGTAAAAAACGTTTGTTTAGACCGATTAATCGGTCGATTAGTTGTTGGCGGTGATCAAATCGTCATGAATTTTTCCGACTAATCAAACGATTATTTTCGAATATAGCTGATTATTTCAAATTATTCTTGATTAATCGCATAGCGGTACCTTGTTCGTCCAACAACCACGTATTGTTGTTGTCATTTACAACACTGGTCCAAAGAGAACAGCTTGGGTCTGATGGTCATTGAATTCAAAGTGATTTCAATGGGTTCACTCACCATCGGATTCGCTTTAGAATTTGTGCTCACAAATTTTAAAGCATATGTAAAAGTGCGTGCACGAATTCTAAAATAGATCCGATAGTGAGCGAGCAAATCCATTGAAACCACTTTAAATCCAATAGCCATCGGACCCAAGCTGCTCTCCTGTTCCAAAACCCTTTGACAAACTTCAATTCCGTTTGGTGAATACATCCTCACGCTTTCTTTACTGTCGTTTTATGTGTTTATCTTTTTGCTTACATGCATGCCGATTTGCCGATTTGCCGATTTGCCGATTGGTGGGTGACACACTGAGGATTCTAGCACTAAATTCTGATGAGACATAGCATGAAAGTTGGTGAAATATTGATTTCAACTTTTGAAAGCAATCAAGTGGAATATATTATGAGGTCAATACAAGCATCAAGTGTTGTTTAGCGTTTAGATCAAGTAGGTAGAATAATTGAATCTCAACATGTATTGGGAATAGAACTAATTAAAAGTTAATAATTCCTCTCCTGTATTACTTTACTGGATTTACAGCAGCAATGGTTTTCAAATGCAATTGTAAAGTCATTTTTATTTTCTATTTTTAAAAATATTAAATTCTTTCGAAAGCAATTTCATGAGAAAATTAGTCGTTACTATTCTTTAAAAAGTAAAATTTTACAATTACTATTCTTTCATGAATGCATTTATTTTGCAATTAGTGGCTACTTTTAATTTGACAACTTAATCAATTGTATTGATGGAGATGCTCTAAGAGGCAATTAGGATAAAAGGTATTGACAGTCTATGTAGAGCTAATCACATATTTTTTTTAAGTAAAATACAGGTACTTGAGGACAAAAATAACAAATAAATTGTCCTTTAGGACCATTTTGTAATTTGTATTTCTTTAAACTAAAATTGTAAATAGATGACATGTTTCACTTTTTTTAAGTAAAGGTTAGAAGTCAAGCCATTCAACTGTTAAAAGTTAGTTTTTGAAATTGTCTTTGTTACTAGAAATTTAGAACAAAGATTGATTCTTAATAAAATGTTCTATTTAGATCACGAATGAACTCTTCACGCTCATTTTATGTCATAAGAGGTTTAAATATTGGAAAAAAAAAAAATTTGAAACCGTCACAGTTACTGTCACATTTATCAGATAGAAAATATTATAAATACCTATAATTTAGACATAATGTATATCAATTTTGGTTCAATTGAGAATATATTAGCCATTGATCAACCTATTAGAAAAAAATGTTGATTTAATTTTATTAGTACTTAATAATAGCTAAATGACTTTCTTATTATCACAAACTTATATTTTGGCAAATTTAACTTTTTTTTTTTTTTTTGTAGTCTCATAAATTTTATTGTCGATTTATGAGAATGCGAGAAAGGGTTAATGTTATCTATAAAAAAAAGTGAGAGAGTATCATACATATTTTAATGAGAAATCTTACCACGATACTGGTATCAATGTGGATACAATAATTTATTTAATCGGCCCAAATTTTTGGAAGACCGTACGCGGAATTCCAACGAACTTTCGAAGAACTTTCAGCAGTTTATTATGGATTAGAGTTAAAATTAATTAAAAAAATGAGAGGTTAATTTTTTTTTTTCGAATATATATTGGAAGATTCCGAATAGTGAACTCAAAATTTTGAAATTGAGAGGTTATTTTTTTAAAGTTAATTTTAATGTATTTATTTTTTTATTATTTTTGACTGCTTAACTTTATACTAAATTAATTTAAAAATTTATAATTTTGATATGTGACCACATCATTCGTAAAGTAGATCAGTTTCAACGGTTTAAATTTGAAGTTTGAAATCAAATCGGTAGATTTTAGAGTTAAACTCACAAAAAATCTTGATGAACTTAAGTAACACTATAGTTCTAATTGTGAAATAAGATATGTTAGTGAATAGAACTAGGGTGTTCTTATAATCTCCAAGTTCATTGTACTTCAAGATCTATCCAAATAATTTTAAATGTCGAATTCAAATCATTGCAATTAATCTTCTTCATGAATGATGTATTTACATATTAAATTTATAAATGTCACACCCCGCGGCCACGGGTCGCGACAGTACCCCGCCGTAAGCATACAACTCCGTGTATGCTTACAAGGCAATTTAAAACACATTCAGAAGTTCACAACACAAAAATATGAAAACAATTTCATATATATAAATCCGAGTAAACGAGTCTGGTACAAGTATAATACATCAAGGTATCACATATGGATACCGACTATCAGGTATGACATAGAGATTTATACGACAAAAATGATATATATATATATATATATATCTCTAGCCAACTAACAAAACATCTACTGAGGTAATGATGACCTATACTAGAGGCCTACTGATCGCGTGCCTCCCCAGAATCAGTCGCACCAGAACCTATAAAATAACCCAAAGGGTGGGGGTAAGAATAAATTCTTAGTGCGAATTTGCCAAAGTTAGATTATTGGACTTGCAATCAAACTCTATATTCAAAAATGAAACCCATACAATATCAATTCAAACAGATACATATTTATAATTAAAGGGATGCATATGCTCGATAATAATTAATCAAATGATTCACAATTAACGAAATTTTCAAGATAAAGTTTGAACAAACACACATTGGGCTTAACTCAATTTATTAGAGCTTGTAGCAACTACAGATGTCCAATCGAGCTGGATCTTTTATCTGACACTCGTCTGTAGTGTTACTGACACCTACAGATGTTTCACCGAGCTGGACCCTTTATCTGACACTCATCTGTAATTGCTGGGCTTAACCATTTCCTAAGGTATGTTTCAAGTCATATAAAGAAAATTTACTTTGAAATCATTCCAATTGTCATAATATTTAATTGACCGTCCAAACGCATTAACACGTAGGAAAATGCCTCCGAGCCACAGACGTTACACTTGTCATCCACGATTTCAATCCACATATCAATATAATCACTCACCTCTCATCCCAACTGGTACTGAAAAAAATGAGGGTCATTCACCTAAAGCGCTAGAAGGATCCCGGGCTCAAAGTCAGCTATACAGCTCAACTTTGCAAATTCATTAGATTCAAGTCAGCTATACAGCTCAACTTCGTAAATCCACTCACATGTACATGATCTAAGTCAGCTATACAGCTCAACTTCGTAAATCCATTCACATACACATTCTCAATCAGTAATTCGTGGTGACTTTCAACAATAATCAGATCATAATAGATCGACACAACCAACAACCATACAAGCATGCAATCATTCAAGTCTCGTCATTTAGAGTTTAATTTGATTGGGCTATGCAAATGATTCACACAATTCAATTATGCAACAATCAAACATTCAACATGACAAAACGAATAAATAATTTAATTCCTGAAAATAAAATATCAAACAAGTCCAAGAATCCTGCACCTGTTTATGACGAGCGTATCGCTTAATTACGGATCAGACGTCTCGAAATGCCCCGCAAATTCCTGCTCGACCAAGCCTACACCTATATTATATATATACTTGGTTTAATCCTGGTTCAACGGTCGAGATGCTTACTCGAGTTATATTAATGGCTTATACATTTCTTAACCAATTCCTATGCTTTGGTATCGATTCTTTTGATGTCTTCTTTCTTACTAAAAATCTCTAAAATTCACACACTTTACATCTGGGTCCTCTAAACCATACACAATTCCAATTAGGTCAATTTGTAGGTATACCCATTTACCGTCTACTATTTTTGTTCTCGCAACATTTCAATTTGCCGATTAATTAAACCCTAATTTGGTCGAAATTCAAATGAATCGCTAAATGTCAAGATTGAGGGAGAGATTTACCGATTATAAGTCTATTTAGTCGAATTAGCCTTATCAATCAATCACATTTCCTAATTTTGAATTTGGTACCAAAAATCCTAGAAATGGAATTTCAAAATCGAGATGAAATCAAGAAAAGAATCGACAAATAAACAACAAAGAAGCTCAAAGGAGATAGACTACTAATAATTTAAACACAAATCTCGGGTTTAAAGCGAAAACCCGAACAATGGTGAAATTAGGGTTTCGAGAGAGAAGATGAGAGAAGGGAATACCCGATAAGAGAGCTAGATGAGATGATCAACCGACTTCTCGCTTCTTTCTTCAATTTAGCGAGAGGTTTGGTGAGTTTTGGAGAGAGAGGAAGCTCTCTCTCTCTCTTTTCTTCTTTCTTTCGGCGGGGCACACACAAGCACGGAAAGGAGGCGGAAGGGAAAAGAAACAGAAAAAGAGAAAAATATGAGATTTTGGTTAAAATGCCCTCTGAGTGCGGACGCACTCATTTTTAGTGCAGGTCGGCCACCCGCACTCAACACTTGGCATAATTTTTGTAACTCGAAAAACACAAAGATATACATGAGTTCGAACGCACTCACTTCCAGTGCGGGTCAGTCACCCGCACTCAGCACTTAGACAGATTTTTAGGAATTAAACAAAACACAGAAAATTCATGAGTGCGGACGCACTCAGTACTTGGTCGAATTTTCATCAAATTGGTACTGAACAAGAAAAAGTCCGAGGCTAATGCGTCTGCATTCAAATCCAGTGCGAGTTAACTCATCCGTACTCATATAAATTCATAAATTAACAAAAAGGAAACTGGAGTCAGTGCGGATCATCAATCCTCACTCACCACCAGTGCAGACGCACTAGAATAATTTCAGAAAATGAATTAATAAGAACAGGAGGCAGTACGGATCAGCCATCCGCACTCACTACCAGTGCGGACGCACTGAACCTGTAGATAGTCAGAATTTCATATTTTCGACGCCGTTTCGATTTTTAGCGAACTCGGGACGTATTTTAAAGTCAACATTGGACTTGTTTATCTAGGAAGACATTATTTTAGGTTTAAATTTCTATAGCATTAGCATGATTTTTGATTCTTGCTTTTAAAACATTTAAAAATTAATTGTTAAAATTCCGTAACGTAACAATAAATTTAAAATTAATTTAGTACAAAGTCAAATTGTTAAAAAAAAAAAACATATTAAAATTAACTTATTGTCCTTATTTTTTTTACAGCTTGATTTTATACTAAATTAATTTAAAATTTTATAAATTTGACATGTTAACACCTCACTTTTGAAGTAAATTTATTTTAAAAGTTTGCATTCGTCATTTAAAATATTTTCAGAAAAATTTAAAATTGAACTCACAAAAAAAACTTGGTGAGCTTGATCGGAAACAATCAAGTTCTGCCCTATATATCATAGTCACAATATTTGCGAATTATTCATTTTTTTGGTGATGCCGAACTGAAAGCTGAATTATTTGGTTTACTGAACTTTGACCGAATTAAACCCGAATAATTCATTAATTTTTTTCGAATTTTACAAATTATTATCGAATTTTTTTCAAACTTTATCCATAATATTTTTTTTTGTTCGCTTGCAGGATTGAGATCTCTAGTCTGAATAATTTCAAATTATTTTCAAATTATATTCGAATTATTTTCAAATTACGAATTTTTAACTCGGTGAACCGAATTTAAATAATTAATTTATCAATATGCTATATATCAGCTCCCTACTGTTATTTTCGGGAGTCCACATCGTCTGCATTAACTCAAAAGAGAATATTTTGAGTTAATATATTTGGACCGTCTGATTATAAATCGAGTCCATCCAGCTCCGGCCTATAATGTAGAGGTATTGAATATTAGTGCGGATTTAAGATACACGAATCTTAAAGCTAATCTGACGGTACATAAACATTAACTGAAAAGATTCCTTTTTGAGTTAATGCAGAGGATACTAATTGGATTTCCGGAGAGGGAAAGTCAACATGGAAGTTTGTGCGCAGGGTGAGGTGATTCGAGTACATATCCTCTGAGATATCTTAACTTTTGCGTGACCGACGTGTCCGGTGCCTATTCGGGGGTAGAGCAGGGGCCAGTATTATTTGAGCTTCGAGATTCGTGTAGAAAGTATTTGAACGGTTAGGATGTTTCATAAAGTCACGCAAAGTTTGGGATATCTCAGAGGATACGAATTCAGGTGATTCAGGCTTCTCAATTCTCATGTGACCTTTTTGTCTTTCCTTATCTTCTTCTTTTATTCCTTCTTGAAGCATTAAATTCAAAATACACCTATCATACCTGTTGTGAGTTGTGACATGAGGAGAATGAGATTGTTAGTTGGTCGGCATATTCATATATTCATATGCTTAGAGTTTTCAAAATAATTAAAATCAAAGGAACAGGGTGAGAACGAACTTGAACGCATCCTCTAGTCTTTGGCTACTTGCTGATGGCTTAATTCATGCAAGTGACATTGCTTGAAAACGACTTGCTGCAACTACTCTGGTACTGGTACTGGTAACCGGTAAAAGGGTATGAGCCATTGATAAGATAACTGTCACCAATCAGCTTCAAATACAACACGTATTCTCTGCATTAACTCAAAAGGGAATCTTTTCAGTTAATGCATTTCCGATTTTAAACGGAACTAATCCGACTGTCTGATTTTAACACTAGAGCTCTTTAATATTGGTGCAGATCTAGTCCGCACGAATTTTAAAACGAATCGGATAGTCCAGATGCATTAACTCAAAAGATTCCCTTTTGAATTAATGTAGAGGATACAAATTCCTTAGGCTCGTTCGGCAGCCCAGTAGAGAATAGAAATGGATATGAATTTTAAAAAAATTGAACTGGATTTTACTGTTCATCGTGGGAATAAAAACTTCAGTCTGAGCAATTTTTTTTTTCCCACGGTGAACAGTAATATGCTAAACGGGCCCTTAAAATACTTGCAATACCAAAATTTGCAAATTTCGTCCAGGATTGAACCTGATTTTTTTTTATGAAATGTTTAGACAAGATTTTTATTGTTATCGTCATTGCCACTTATGAACTGAACCAATCGATGATAAATCATTTAAACAAATTGAATCCTTAAGTTATTTAACTCAATCATAACTTTATTAAGCTAAATCATAAAAGCATGCACAAATTGTTTTGTTTTGTCAGAACCGGTTCAATATCCGTCTTTTTTAAGTTTTTTTGGTTTTTTTAGTTTCTTCTTCTTACTTTTTTTTTTTCAATTTAGCATTAGATTAAAAAATATTTAAACAAAATAAATCTCTAATTTATTAAATTAAATTATAACACCATTAAACTGAATTTTCAAGATGGTAGCGATGAATTTTAAGTTTTTGAGTTCAAACGACGGATTCAAATCGTTGAGACCAATTTACTTTACGAGTGATGAGTTAACATGTCAAGTTTATAAAATTTTGAATTAATTTGGTTTGAAGTCAAGCAGTAAAAAAATGATGAAAAATGAACGTACTAAAATTAATTTATAAACTTTTTTATTGCTTGATTTTATACTAAATTAATTTAAAAAATTATGAATTTTGATATATAAACACATCACGAGCCGTTAAGTAGATCGATTTCAACAACTTAAATTTATCATTTAAAGTCGTTCGATAGATTTTGAAATTAAGCTCATCAGAAAATTGGTGAATTTAAGAACACTCTAGTTTTACTCTTAACTCTAATAATAATAATAACAACAATAATAACAACAACAACAATAATAACAATAAAATAATAATAATAATAATAATAATAATAATAATAATAATAATAATAAAAATAATAATAATAAACAAATTAAGATACAAATATATTAGCTCTAGACTCTAGTCCATTTTTTATTCCTTGGCGATATGCTTAGCAGAATAATAGTCATTACCAATTTACCATCATCATTGTCATCATAAATAACAGGATCTGATGCCAATATAAGTGGGACCCCCAATGATATATTTTTAAATTATAATGTAACAACAACCTAAACCAGACCCAGAAATCATGGTGCATTGTAGTGCTGCTTCATTATTGAATTCCAACTAAACATTTTAATTATCTTGTTTCCAATGGAAAGTTTAGCTAAACCTTAACATTTTTCTTTTCTTTTATAATAATGTTATCAAGTTTTGCTAAATATGACTTAACTTAGGGACCCCATTGTTGGAAGTAGTTAGACAAACATGTTTGTCTTATTCATGGCATGACTCAAAGCTTGGTAGGTCTGAAATATTTAAATTTAGCTATGTACCTGAAAATTATATATATTTTATTCCGATCCTAGTAGTACAAATGTCACAAATATAATTGACCATAACAAATTGAAATTAAAATAGAGTAATATTTTTTATAGTAACTGGGCTTAATAGGCTATTAAGTGGTGATAACTGGGCTTAAAATGTAAAATTGAAATAAAAATAGAGGAACATGCATTATCTCTTCATTTTTTGGGCCCATTGGGCTTTCACAAAAACGGGAAAACAAATTAAAGCTGATGTATTCTCTTTACATAGTTGATACTTTCACATTAAAAACAAAACAAAAGTTTGTTATCCTGTTTAGGATTTTCTTTACTGCCATTGTTGGTTCTAAGCAGTGTTTGATTATAATGAGCATCTATTAACATAGTGAATTAGAAACATATAAAAAATCAATCATCTTAAAGTGTAACAACCATTACATGAGAAAGCAGAGTATCCAAACCAAAAGAAAAATACAGAAGGAAAATGCACAAAAAACAATCAATTCAACCAATCCAAACTAAAAACCCGAAACTTAAATATCAACATCACAGTAGACTCTATCAAAATCCGTCGATTTAGATTTAGAGAATTGTACGACCACGGGGCAATATGCCCGCAAGGTGTAGTGCTTGGTCTTGGCCAACCCGACTTTGAATCTGATTCTTGATCTGACTCTAACCTCCAGTTCAACCTTTCCGCTGGATCGGTCATGCTTCAAGTCCTTTGTCACCGAATCAAGCAGAGGTGTGGACTTGGACAGTGGGTGCACATCGAGTCTAGTGGCATTGCGCTTCGGTTGGTGGAATGGATCGACATTGCTGAATGCTATCATCTCATCATCATACCTGTCAAGCCAACAATTTGGTAGTTAAATAGTATTCTTTATTAACATAAATATTGTTTAGAAAATGTTGTCAGATGATTTTATCATCTTCTTCAAAATAACATCAGCCTATGTTTTTCCTTTTAAAAAAATAATAAAACATTGGTTCTGCAAGTAGAGAAATATAGAGTATAGCCAACATTGGACTGAGAATTAAATTGCACAGCACAATTTTTAATATAAATTCATCATATCTGTTTATGTCAAACGTTCAAAAATTGAAGATTGTTACCAGATGCTAGATATATATATATATATATATACTGCATAATTTAGACGTATATGTTATCAGATGCTGGAAAGCAGCTATGGAGAAACATAATTGGTGAACACTTGTAACGGCGAAATAGACACGCACACATATGTAATTGAATAAATGGTAAGAGCATGAGCATGCCAATTATTACTTTGAGAGAATTACTGAAAATTGTATTACCAGACAGTGACTTCGAAGTAATCGTAGTACACTGAAACCCTGTGATTGCGATTGTCTGCTACAAGGGCAAGATCAAATGTTGCATTAAGCGCATCTGAAGAGCTGATGTTAAAATCACGCACGCTCGCACCATCAACATAATAGTCAATTGGCTTTGGACGAACGACCAGCCAGAAAATGAGAATTATAAGGCCGACGATTACAGCAATGGTTACCACCAATGCTATCAAGCAATAAAGCAATCGCCGGGCTCCACCAGTTTTCTGGGTTGCTTGGTGGCTGCGCCCTGGGGCAGCCATTGTTAAAACTTTAGTTGGAGATTGAAATTGTTTCTTGAATGAGGATAGAATTTGTGTAGTGTTGTCTGGAGATGAAACGAATGTGCCAAATGGTGCTTTAAAGTAGTGAAGAAAAAAGTGGCGGTATAAAAGCTGGAAGAATATTTAAATTCAAAGGTTATAACTTGATATAGAAGTGTCCATATATTTCAAACTTTCGTGTGTATTTTTCTGTATTGCGAGTCGTATAGTTTGTTAATATTTAAAGTCGGTACGTCCAGTGACCTGCTTCGTGCTGTTATACATGTATGTGTGCAGAGAGAACTCGAAAAAGGATTGTGTGAATGGATGAGTAAGCTTATATGCTTTGTGCTTTAAAGTCTGTAAACAACTCTTTGCTTTGTTTGCTTTGTTTTCTTTTGCTTTTCCTCTCCTTTAGTTTTCTTTTGTTCCCTTTATCCATTGAATTTGAATTTGGAATCCTTCCTGCACACTCAACAAGGATGTTTTAAGGTTACTGTTTCAGGTTTCATTGTGCTGTGAACTCTTTGCAATTCTTTCTCTTTGTTTAGAAGATATGAATCTTAAGAATGGGGGCAATTTGATGGCTATCAGACCAAATTCCATATGATGTCCGGATAGAGCTGTTCGATCCGCATCAAGTTTTGTGAGCACTTGCTCTGCACAAATCTTAAAGTTGTCTACAGGAATATTGATGCAGGTCGGACGGCTCTGGCATGACATCAGACCGAATTTAGTCCGATGCCCCATCGAACTGCTCCAGATTCCTTTGTCTTTACCTTTAATTGAATCGAGAAGTACTTGAACAATTCGATGGGTATCATATCAAATTTGGTCTGATGCCTGAATAGAGATATTTGATCCGCAACAAATTCCGTGAGCACTTGATCTGCACAAATCTAAAAGTTGTTTGCGAATCTTGATGCAGATCAAACGACTCTTGAATAGCATCAGACCAAACCTTTAATTGAATTACAGATAGCTAACATTGAACCAAAAGCTGTTTGTCATACTAGATGTCTAGATATGATCAAATCCAGAAGGACGCCAATGAACACTTTCTATCATACACTGATACACACTTTTAGATCCTGGTACAATGACCAAATATAACACACATAATTAGAGCGAAAAAAAGGTGCGTAATGAATAATCATTTGAATTTCTGTACGCCACTTGTAAGAGAGTTTGGATTCTATAAAATAACACAAATTTTGAGTTTAATTCCGAATGGTCGAATCAGAATCCAAGTAAATCTGGATTAATTTAAAATTTTAAGGAATTGTTTTAAAATTCGTGTCAACTTATGACGAACGGTCCAGAGTTCAAACTCAAATTTTAAATTATGTTAGGAGATCTAAATTATTTTGTAAGAATATCTCATTTTATTCTCTTATCCTTATTTAATTATCAGTTGTGGTCCTTGTGGAAAAGCTATTGTCTTAACATGTGAACTCTTAAAAGCATAACATGAAGTGACTCTTAGTCAGATTCGTTCGATTCACATCAAGATTCGTGAACATTTGATTCTTCAAATCTCAAAGATGTCAGAACGAATATTGATGCGAATCAAACGGATGAGACAGAGATTAGTCTAATTTGGGCCGTCCTCGATTCCTTAGGAAGGCGTTCTTGAATTGATTGAGTCATTTGAGTGGTCCTTGGGCCACCACAGTGAAGGGCTGTAAAAGCCCAAAGAGAGGCCCAACAAAGACTTAAGCCAGCCCAAGATCATATTGAATTATTGGGTTCCATATCTTGACCCACATTCCTTTTCATTTAAATCGGGTCGAATTATATTTAAACAAGTCCGATTTTTAAGTATTTGATGAATTAACATTGCACTGTTTTTGTATTATCTATTATAGTAATATTATAATTATTTAATATTTTTATTAACATTGCAGACGCGCAATGTTTGTATTTGAAAATATTGAATTATTGAAGCAAGATTTACTGAATCATAAGTTAATATGTATCTTTTATATAACTTTGAGGATCTAATTATACAATGAGATGTTACCCCTCCAGATCTAAATAGGATTTTCTTTATATATAAATTTTATTACAAAATCAACATAATATTTGTAGTTAAATATTCACCTAAACAACTAATTTATAGCTTTCTTTTCACTTTCATTATTTATAATTAATATGAAAATAAACATGCAAAATTTAATAATTGAAATTCCTGTTTAGCTCAAACTCGATATTTGGATAATTCATTACTCGAATTCAACTAAAAAGCAAATTAAACTAAAGCCGTGTGTTGGTCCCAAAGCACCTGGGTGGTGAATAGGGTCTTTTTGTATTTTTATCTAAGTAATAAAGTTCTAGTGCGTATATAAGTTATTTTTTACAGAAACTAGAATTATTTTGTCATAAACTAAAATATAAAGTAAATAGTAGAGTTTAGAGATTCTTGACACAATAGTTGTTTACAGAGTTCGGCACTAACGCCTACGTCTCCGGGGACCGCGACCTTCAAGATGGCGTGTCTTTCTTTATCTAATGAGAAATGATTACAAGGTGGAACCAGTGAGCCTTTACAGTATTCTAGGAAGTCATACGGCCCGAACACGAGCACTAAATGCTCAAAGGAAGACAATCCAATTCGCGAGAATTTGATCACGCATGATCACTCTAGGAGTTATTAAATTGATTATGACTATTGAAGTTTAAGTGCACAAGCATCAATGGCTTTCTCTAGATCTGAGAATACAAAATATTAAAGTTGGAGGCGGCCAGAGTGATACTCCAAACCTTGGTATAGCTTCTATTTATAGAGAGTTAATAAAAATGAAGTAAGTGGT